>JAQBSW010001132.1:0-148293 GCA_029291075.1 Eudiplozoon nipponicum
CCAAAATAATTGTTTGCATTAAATAACTTGTTATTCCAGATGCGAATGTTTAATTGAATATATGAGCGTCAATCTTTTATCCCATACTTTACCGAATTATGCGATGTTTTAATTTTCCAGCAATGTGGAACCAAACATTGACAAATGAATATTGGCAGATATATTATTCTGTATTCAATTTACATATTAAAACCAATTTTTAGATGATGCATAATAGTTAGGGAGTTTATGAAATTACAACATTTCATGCTTGTGACAATATTGCGATTATTGTTTGACATTGTGTACAGAAATCCTTGCAAACATTAATAAGCAGAACTTTAAAATCTGGTTGATAGGGGATTGCTCATATATATATATATATATATATATATATATATATATATATATATATGTGTGTATAATAAAGAAGTTATAGTACAGAAACCTATATTGAACACGAAGTATGCTATAATTAATTAAATGTGCTTATAATTAGGCTTTCGAAATGAAACTGATGATCAAAATATGATTTCAATGATTATGACACAGAAAATATGCAAGTGCCCTATGAGACAGCAGATAAGGAAATATAAACTGTTTGTGAATTGTTAAATACTGTAGGCTAAGTTAGGTTGTGCGTATGATAAAACGCACGCTAATTAGGGCACAACCAATTTTTTGTGCTATCTATCCATTATCATTTAATTGTGGCACGTCTGCAAACTCCATAGCAAGTCACTCTGTTGTAACAAAAATGGTGCTTTACTGACAGTGTGTAAAAGTAAACCTAAAAGACCTATTCAAGATGAATTATTTAATGAAAATGAACATTGCTCTTAACATATTTAAATTAACATGAATAAATTTGATGATGCATATTAATATAGCTCTATAAACGTAGAAATAAGTATACTTCTAAGAATGGAATATGTAAATGTGCCTTGGTATATCAACAGCTGCCAAAATCTACATACTATTTGACGGTTGATATGCTAATGACACCTGTTCTGTATCGTTATCAGCTCCTGTTATTATTGGGTTCGGATCGAGGAAAATAGGATAATGACTTCCATTGTAGTCGATACTAAATGAATTTGGGACCTCGCTTGATTACAAGGCGAGATCTGATGTAATTTATACACAGAGTGGACTGTACAGCGTTCACTAGTACATAAACGTTTTTACAAGTTTCCAGGTATGCGAGATATAAACCGGCTGAGTGTACTCCCTAGTGGATTCCAAACGCACACTGTTCAGAACAAACTGGAGTTGCTACATTGTAGCACGTATTCAGTCTAGATGTGCCCACAAAATCAATGACCGTTATCTTTAGACAATAGTTGATGATCACACTTATTTGTGAATTAGTGGATTTGAACGTGACATTGTTCTTGATTGAATGGCGTAGACGATCTTCACTGCTAACAATTGCTAGTACAGTTAAATTCGTAACCAATTCTGACAAGGTAGCCTTGATTATTTAATTAATAAGTTCGAAATTTGTCTAGAAAATCTAGATATAATATAAAATGTGGTATGCCCGCGACGACAAACGTTCAAGGGAAAAGAGAACGTAGATTTGGTGAAACTGTGAGATTTTCCAAGTAATATTTTTAGCTTGACCGGCTCTTGGTTTCCATTAACTTTACATCTGAGCAACATGTTACTGAAATATTTAGCCTTACATACGATATTGCAGCATCTGTATTAACCAAAAACGCAACTCGCGAGAGTAGAACTGCAAGAACCATTATTGCCGTGGTTTAAAGAGTAAATTATTACGTGCCGGCTTCACCTGCTCCGACACTTCTGTCTGTAACTCAGTTCTCTGTTGATTCGTTATCGAGAAAATTTTCATAGAGAGCCAACTTAGAAATTATGCCTTCAATTTATGGTGGCATGTCTCCAGTAACAAAGATTTATGCATGTGTTCCGTTAGCGTTCGCCGAGCTGGCAGCAACATCTTGAAAATTTTCTGAGAGATGAGGTGCATATGATGTGGCGCTGGTTAAGCAATGTTTGGCTGGGTATCTGCGGATAGTTTGATAGGGGACTGGCAGCGTACGGACGACGTGAAGTGGAACGTACTCCAGAAAAAAATTATATTAATCTGATTTTTGAACGAAGCGGGTGAGCCATGTGTATTAAGCTAATGGCTGGAGGCCTACCTTGTGCAGAACAATTTATGATTTAGAAGAGGTCAGGTTTTATGAAAAATACCTATTGCGATCAAATTGAAGGTGAACATCAGCAAATTATTTGTTTGACGGTATGTTCACCGGGAAACTTGGTGTTACTAAATATATTGCAGCAGCAGTATTTATCTCTAACTCTATTTGCGTAGGTGGATCGGTAACACTAATTAACGACGCCATTAATGTAGTAACAGAAGTAACAAGCGCCGGCATTACTTCCTCTGTACATTTCTGTCTTTCAATTTGATCTTTGAACTTGGTCCATCCAGGAAACTGACATTTCGGCAGGCAATTCTTGTGTGGCTTGTCTCAATGTAAGAATATGCATGGACCACGTCACTTGAGTGACAGCTAGACCACGTCGAGTTGACGGTGAATGACTTTGATTTTTCCTGGGTGTACATCTGCAATGATTAATTGGGACCCTCCAGATGATACGCTAGGAACGTTCTCTAGATACAGTTGCTATCGTGTGAATTCTGAAAAAGCAGGCGTGCCATGTGTGGTTGAGTCATTAGCACGAGCAAAATAATTCATCGTTGAATATTTGGCTGACTTGAAAACTTCAGAAAATCATTTGCTAAACGATACGTTGAATCAAACTTTGCTTCCTTTCTGCAAAACATACACAGCCAAAACAGATATTTTGGCGTGGTCATCAAACTCACCAAACCTTCTCTAGCTTCACGTTTGTCAGTAATATAAACTTGTACATTTTTTTCTGCCTAGAATTTTGTTCATATAGCCTGGCAATTGTTTCATTACTGCAAAACCTAAATTCATATTGAGGAATAAAATTTCTAAATTTGCAAATAGTCAAATTCATGGCAAATATTTTGTGGCAATACTCCGCTAAAATATGTTTGCTTCCGTTACTAAGATATGCACATTTTGGATAACAAACCCAGTTTACTATTATGGTAAACAATAAAATAAAATCTAAAAGAATATAATCTGAATCTTCGCGGTATTGTGGGACGAATTTCAAATTGACACATATGCCAATTAAATTGTGTTGATTAATTGTTTATATTTACTTTAACGATAGAAACAAAATATTTTAAAGGCACAAAATTTATGCTGGTCAAGAAAACTTTAATATAATTAAGGCAAATGTAATTTAAAACTCGTGTTTGTTTAACTTCTTATATGCTAAATTTAAAAAAAATTTATCCCTGACATTTATCCAGACAGATTTTTTTTAAATAATTAAAATTTCTAGTTAACTATATTTGAATAATTCTGTGTTGTAGAATTAGTGAGCAGGATTTTATACAAAAAAATGAAAAATGGTTATAAATCCTTCATTTCTCTAAATCCAGTTCGCGAGCTTGAAGTAAACACCAATCACATAGTATTTATCTAGTCGTTGTACAATATGGCAAAACTACTTTTCGTCACGGATTACGACATTCCATGATCATCATCAATGTACGACGGCATACTGACTACTGATTATCAAACGATAATGCATATATATAAGTGTATATATATATAGCATATATATATATATGAAAGTTAATAAGATATGCGACTCTCACCTCCGGTAATTTCGCAAACATTGAACTTCACTGAAATGTCGACAAATCATGCAGTCACAATAAAAGTTTTTGCAGCTTTCGCCTCATATATACTGATAATTCAATTTAAAATTCATTGATTGTGCGAGTGTTTGTAACAATTCTTTAAATCAATTCATAATACCGATTTGACAAAAATTAACCAGATAAGTACAAATAAGCAGAAATTACATTTGTATTTGTAGTTTTCTATATTTTTTTATTTAAAAAATGACAATTTATAATTTTAAATTCTCATTTTCTTTGTTTCGTTAGTATGGTTTGTCGCCTAATAGACAAACGTATTTTTTTGATTTGGGCAGGTACATAGCTTGTTTGATATTTCTATGAATGATTTGTTTTGAATTATCGACTAATAGCTTTAAACAATTATTACCACTACCCGCGCAAACAATGAATTTTAAATTGTATAATCAATATAAATGTTGCGAAAGCTGTAAAAATGCTAAAGCTCCTCACTGCATAGAAATCACGTACAATGTGTCCGAGATTACTAGATTTCAGAGCTGCGCATCTAATTTTACTTTCCATATATGTATGCATTGCGGTTTAATCCTCTCTAGTCAGTGTGGTGTCGTACTAGGATGATGATCAATGAATGGGAAACCGCGGCAGAATTGTGACCGACGGTAGTTTTGCAGTTGTACGACCACTAGTTATAGAAAAAAGGATTGATGTTTACTTCAAGCTCGCAAACATTATTTAAAGAATTGTTACCACAACCCGCGCTACCAATGATTGTTGGAATGTATTATATATCCGTTATTTTTTCTAGCCTCGTCGCTTTTAATTCACCTGTTATTAAAAAATTTTAAAAAAATCATTCAAGTTTTTGTAAAATTCACCATTCTACAATTTATAATCTATGAGATCTTAAATATCATAATTAATATTACGCTGTGAGATTATGATCATCGGTACACAAATCATGTTTAAATTGTTAGGTTGTTCATAAAACTGCCTAGTCTAAATAGCACCAATTACTTAAGAAAAATTCAATTTTGTACAGTATTTTCGTAAGTACCAACATTGATGTCTACAAATATTAGTTATTATATATAAAACAAGGATCATAAGGTAAACTTAATGAGTACAAAACTATTAAATTTTCTTTAAAAATATAAATTTAATGATAATGAGATAATGGCCTTCACATACCTATTGAAAACAATGAAGTCTAGTGATTTCCAGTTATACATCAACATTGTGGCAAAATGTGTTATTGACAGGATATTTCCAATAATCAAGTAGCATGTAGGTTTTTATGTAAGAAAGTACGGAATGGATGTTTTCTAAAATTAAACATTTTGGCCCAATAAAATGAATATGAATTCTAGGGCCCAACTGAAACTCTTAGCCTTAAAATTACATTGATTTAATATGTGACTGATTTGCACCAAATCCAGTTTAAAACATAAATATTGTAAATAGGCAAAGTATGGTGTAGTTTAGATAATGCAGGATCAATTTAAAGTTGTGTTAAATGACAGGGTGTCGAACCAAAATCATGGATACGAGATTCCTGCGTTTAAAAGAGTGGCTTATTTAATAACACCGGAAATTTTAGCGTTTCGAACAGGTCGTCCATAATATGTAAAACCCGGATTTAAAAGATAGATTGCATGCGTACTCTAATGTAAATAACAAATTTTGATAATATCAAATGCGAAAAAATTCACGTATTCATAGATGTTCAAATAAATTAACTGATATCGTTGATGATTTTGCGCACATTAAGCGTGGTGCATGATTTGCTGTGTAGAAGTGATAGTTAATTATTGAATTTTTTGTCTTCATTTTACGCATTTGCCCCCATTTTTTCCTTGTGTATTTAATTACCGGAGAACAATAGGTAACTTCGTCGGTTTCAGAAAAACATTGCGTGGCACAAAACCTATGACAAAATAAAACTTGTTTGCTGCATAATTTGATTTAGTGAAAAAACGGAAATTATTCTTGACCCTTTCTTTTGTTGCGTGTGCACAGACATTATTAATTGAGCTTGCATTCTAAACGGTCTTGCTAATTTGACAAAAATGCCTACTCAAAAGCATACTTCAGACACAACTTATTTTATTTCAGACTTAACGAACAAATCTCAGCTGGCCTATTTATTTGACAACAAAGATTATCGCCCATTTTTTCTCCTCATATATTTTTTTATATTACGCAAACGAAGAAATATTTCGAAAGTGGCCAGCATTTTTTGTTTGCGTTATAATTACAGGCGATATAAGTATGCTGCTGAAATAACGAGTTTTTGGACGATATCCTGAAATATTTTCTAAAATGAATCGACATTGTCGTAATGATTGATATTTTCTATAATTAACGTTAATTATAAAGCAAATAACATTTCGCTTTCAAATAGGGAAAAAATGCATTCCTCCATTCAATGTAAAGGAGCTCACATATTTTGACTAAGCATTTTCGCTCCATCGTACCAACCGTTTTACCAGTGAAATAGAAACACAATGATACTTATTTGCAGTAAGTAGAGAACAACTGTCACCGAAAAATTATTAATTTAATTGCTACTATAATTAACATAAACAGCTATCAAACAAAAAATCAATTTAGTAATAAAGATAATGGAAAATTAACTATTATAGAGAAACTATGTAGATTAAAAATGATTATATTTCTAATATAATTTTTATTATTCTAATTAATTATGATTTAAATATTAATGATAATATTAATAATAACAAATGAAAATAATATTATGATTATGAAAATAGAACTACTATTATTAATAGTAATTATATTATTACTAATATTATTATAATTTTTCATTCAACACGGCATTGAATATGGTCCATGAAGGAACGGAACATAATTAAATTTGATGGAAGTCTTCAATTGCAATACAATCCTATTAAATTAGGAAGTAAATAAAGAATAAAATATTTTGAGCACTAAAACCTATATTGAAACGAATAAATGTTTAATATAATTGGTGAAAGGAAGAAAAATAGATAAAAAATAAATTTAAACTAAACTTTGTTGATAATATTTATTTCCACTGAGAGTTATATCGAAGATGTCAGTAATGCCTACAATTGCAAATAATGCTTATGTAGAATAGAATAGAATAGAATAGAATAGAATAGAATAGAATAGAATAGAATAGAATAGAATAGAATAGAATAGAATAGAATAGAATAGAATAGAATAGAATAGAATAGAATAGAATAGAATAGAATAGAATAGAATAGAATAGAATAGAATAGAATAGAATAGAATAGAATAGAATAGAATAGAATAGAAATAGAATAGAATAGAACAGAACAGAATAGAATAGAATACAATAGAATAGAATAGAATAAAATAGAATAGAATAGAATAGAATAGAATAGAATAGAATAGAATAGAATAGAATAGAATAGAATAGAATAGAATAGAATAGAATAGAATAGAATAGAATAGAATAGAATAGAATAGAATAGAATAGAATAGAATAGAATAGAATAGAATAGAATAGAATAGAATAGAATAGAATAGAATAGAATAGAATAGAATAGAATAGAATAGAATAGAATAGAATAGAATAGAATAGAATAGAATAGAATAGAATAGAATAGAATAGAATAGAATAGAATAGAATAGAATAGAATAGAATAGAATAGAATAGAATAGAATAGAATAGAATAGAATAGAATAGAATAGAATAGAATAGAATAGAATAGAATAGAATAGAATAGAATAGAATAGAATAGAATAGAATAGAATAGAATAGAATAGAATAGAATAAGAATAGAATAGAATAGAATAGAATAGAATAGAATAGAATAGAATAGAATAGAATAGAATAGAATAGAATAGAATAGAATAGAATAGAATAGAATAGAATAGAATAGAATAGAATAGAATAGAATAGAATAGAATAGAATAGAATAGAATAGAATAGAATAGAATAGAATAGAATAGAATAGAATAGAATAGAATAGAATAGAATAGAATAGAATAGAATAGAATAGAATAGAATAGAATAGAATAGAATAGAATAGAATAGAATAGAATAGAATAGAATAGAATAGAATAGAATAGAATAGAATAGAATAGAATAGAATAAATAGAATAGAATAGAATAGAATAGAATAGAATAGAATAGAATAGAATAGAATAGAATAGAATAGAATAGAATAGAATAGAATAGAATAGAATAGAATAGAATAGAATAGAATAGAATAGAATAGAATAGAATAGAATAGAATAGAATAGAATAGAATAGAATAGAATAGAATAGAATAGAATAGAATAGAATAGAATAGAATAGAATAGAATAGAATAGAATAGAATAGAATAGAATAGAATAGAATAGAATAGAATAGAATAGAATAGAATAGAATAGAATAGAATAGAATAGAATAGAATAGAATAGAATAGAATAGAATAGAATAGAATAGAATAGAATAGAATAGAATAGAATAGAATAGAATAGAATAGAATAGAATAGAATAGAATAATAGAATAGAATAGAATAGAATAGAATAGAATAGAATAGAATAGAATAGAATAGAATAGATAGAATAGAATAGAATAGAATAGAATAGAATAGAATAGAATAGAATAGAATAGAATAGAATAGAATAGAATAGAATAGAATAGAATAGAATAGAATAGAATAGAATAGAATAGAATAGAATAGAATAGAATAGAATAGAATAGAATAGAATAGAATAGAATAGAATAGAATAGAATAGAATAGAATAGAATAGAATAGAATGGGAATAGAATAGAATAGAATAGAATAAGAATAGAAAATAATAGAATAGAATAGAATAGTAAAGAATAGAATAGAATAGAATAGAATAGAATAGAATAGAATAGAATAGAATAGAATAGAATAGAATAGAATAGAATAGAATAGAATAGAATAGAATAGAATAGAATAGAATAGAATAGAATAGAATAGAATAGAATAGAATAGAATAGAATAGAATAGAATAGAATAGAATAGAATAGAATAGAATAGAATAGAATAGAATAGAATAGAATAGAATAGAATAGAATAGAATAGAATAGAATAGAATAGAATAGAATAGAATAGAATAGAATAGAATAGAATAGAATAGAATAGAATAGAATAGAATAGAATAGAATAGAATAGAATAGAATAGAATAGAATAGAATGATAGAATAGAATAGAATAGAATAGAATAGAATAGAATAGAATAGAAAGAATAGAATGAATAGAATAGAATAAGAATAGAATAGAATAGAATAGAATAGAATAGAATAGAATAGAATAGAATAGAATAGAATAGAATAGAATAGAATAGAATAGAATAGAATAGAATAGAATAGAATAGAATAGAATAGAATAGAATAGAATAGAATAGAATAGAATAGAATAGAATAGAATAGAATAGAATAGAATAGAATAGAATAGAATAGAATAGAATAGAATAGAATAGAATAGAATAGAATAGAATAGAATAGAATAGAATAGAATAGAATAGAATAGAATAGAATAGAATAGAATAGAATAGAATAGAATAGAATAGAATAGAATAGAATAGAATAGAATAGAATAGAATAGAATAGAATAGAATAGAATAGAATAGAATAGAATAGAATAGAATAGAATAGAATAGAATAGAATAGAATAGAATAGAATAGAATAGAATAGAATAGAATAGAATAGAATAGAATAGAATAGAATAGAATAGAATAGAATAGAATAGAATAGAATAGAATAGAATAGAATAGAATAGAATAGAATAGAATAGAATAGAATAGAATAGAATAGAATAGAATAGAATAGAATAGAATAGAATAGAATAGAATAGAATAGAATAGAATAGAATAGAATAGAATAGAATAGAATAGAATAGAATAGAATAGAATAGAATAGAATAGAATAGAATAGAATAGAATAGAATAGAATAGAATAGAATAGAATAGAATAGAATAGAATAGAATAGAATAGAATAGAATAGAATAGAATAGAATAGAATAGAATAGAATAGAATAGAATAGAATAGAATAGAATAGAATAGAATAGAATAGAATAGAATAGAATAGAATAGAATAGAATAGAATAGAATAGAATAGAATATAATAGAATAGAAAAGAATAGAATAGAATAGAATAGAATAGAATAGAATAGAATAGGATAGAATAGAATAGAAAAGAATAGAATAGAATAGAATAGAATAGAATAGAATAGAATAGAATAAGATAGAATAGAATAGAATAGAATAGAATAGAATAGAATAGAATAGAATAGAATAGAATAAGAATAGAATAGAATAGAATAGAATAGAATAGAATAGAATAGAATAGAATAGAATAGGAAGAATAAGATAGAATAGGAATAGAATAGAATAGAATAGAATAGAATAGAATAAGAATAGAATAGAATAGAGGGAATAGATTAGAATAAGAACGGAATAGAATAGAATAGAATAGATTAGAATAGAAGAGAAAGAATAGAATAGAATAGAAAAGAATAGAATAGAATAGAATAGAATAGAATAAGTCAGAATAAGAATAGAACAGAATAGAATAGAATAGAATAAGAATAGAATAGAACAGAATAGAATAGAATAGAGATAAGAATAGAATAGAATAGAACAGAATAGAATAGAATAGAAAAGAATAGAATAGAACAGAATAGAATAGAACAGAATAGAATAGAATAGAATAGAATAGAATAGAATAGAATAGAATAGAATAGAACAGAATAGAATAGAATAGAATAGGAATAGAATAGAATAGAATAGAATAGAATAGAATAGAATAGAATAGAATAAGAATAGAATAGAATAGAATAGAATAGAATAGAATAGAATAGAATAGAATAGAGTAGAATAGAATAGAATAGAATAGAATAGAAAAGAATAAGAATAGAATAGGAATAGAATAGAATAGAATAGAAAAGAATAGAATAGAATAGAATAAGAATAGAATAGGATAGAATAGAGAGATAGAATAGAATAGAATAGAATAAGAATAGAATAGGAATAGAATAGAATAGAATGGGAATGAACAGAATAGAATAGAATAGAATAGAATAAGAATAGAATAGAATAGAATAGAATGAATAGAATAGAATAGAATAAGAATAGAATAGAATAGAATAGAATGGAATAGAATAGAATAGAGAATAGAATAGAATAGAATAGAATAGAATAGAATAGAAATAGAATAGAATAGAATGAGAGATAGAATAGAATAGAATAGAATAGAATAGAATAGAATAGAATAGAATAGAATAGAATAGAATAGAATAGAATAGAATAGAATAGAATATAGAATAGAAGATAGAATAGAATAGAATAGAATAGAATAGAATAGAATAGAATAGAATAGAATAGAATAGAATAAGAATAGAATAGAATAGAATAGAATAGAATAGAATAGAATAGAATAGAATAGAATAGGAATAGAATAAATAGAATAAGATAGAATAGAATAGAATAGAATGAAGAAGATAGAATGAAGATAAATGAATAGAATAGAATAGAATAGAATAGAATAGAATAGAATAGAATAGAATAGAATAGAATAGAATAGAATAGAATAGAATAGAATAGAATAGAATAGAATAGAATAGAATAGAATAGAATAGAATAGAATAGAATAGAATAGAATAGAATAGAATAGAATAGAATAGAATAGAATAGAATAGAATAGAATAGAATAGAATAGAATAGAATAGAATAGAATAGAATAGAATAGAATAGAATAGAATAGAATAGAATAGAATAGAATAGAATAGAATAGAATAGAATAGAATAGAATAGAATAGAATAGAATAGAATAGAATAGAATAGAATAGAATAGAATAGAATAGAATAGAATAGAATAGAATAGAATAGAATAGAATAGAATAGAATAGAATAGAATAGAATAGAATAGAATAGAATAGAATAGAATAGAATAGAATAGAATAGAATAGAATAGAATAGAATAGAATAGAATAGAATAGAATAGAATAGAATAGAATAGAATAGAATAGAATAGAATAGAATAGAATAGAATAGAATAGAATAGAATAGAATAGAATAGAATAGAATAGAATAGAATAGAATAGAATAGAATAGAATAGAATAGAATAGAATGAATAGAATAGAATAGAATAGAATAGAATAGAATAGAATAGAATAGAATAGAATAGAATAGAATAGAATAGAATAGAATAGAATAGAATAGAATAGAATAGAATAGAATAGAATAGAATAGAATAGAATAGAATAGAATAGAATAGAATAGAATAGAATAGAATAGAATAGAATAGAATAGAATAGAATAGAATAGAATAGAATAGAATAGAATAGAATAGAGATAGAATAGAATAGAATAGAATAGAATAGAATAGAATAGAATAGAATAGAATAGAATAGAATAGAATAGAATAGAATAGAATAGAATAGAATAGAATAGAATAGAATAGAATAGAATAGAATAGAATAGAATAGAATAGAATAGAATAGAATAGAATAGAATAGAATAGAATAGAATAGAATAGAATAGAATAGAATAGAATAGAATAGAATAGAATAGAATAGAATAGAATAGAATAGAATAGAATAGAATAGAATAGAATAGAATAGAATAGAATAGAATAGAATAGAATAGAATAGAATAGAATAGAATAGAATAGAATAGAATAGAATAGAATAGAATAGAATAGAATAGAATAGAATAGAATAGAATAGAATAGAATAGAATAGAATAGAATAGAATAGAATAGAATAGAATAGAATAGAATAGAATAGAATAGAATAGAATAGAATAGAATAGAATAGAATAGAATAGAATAGAATAGAATAGAATAGAATAGAATAGAATAGAATAGAATAGAATAGAATAGAATAGAATAGAATAGAATAGAATAGAATAGAATAGAATAGAATAGAATAGAATAGAATAGAATAGAATAGAATAGAATAGAATAGAATAGAATAGAATAGAATAGAATAGAATAGAATAGAATAGAATAGAATAGAATAGAATAGAATAGAATAGAATAGAATAGAATAGAATAGAATAGAATAGAATAGAATAGAATAGAATAGAATAGAATAGAATAGAATAGAATAGAATAGAATAGAATAGAATAGAATAGAATAGAATAGAATAGAATAGAATAGAATAGAATAGAATAGAATAGAATAGAATAGAATAGAATAGAATAGAATAGAATAGAATAGAATAGAATAGAATAGAATAGAATAGAATAGAATAGAATAGAATAGAATAGAATAGAATAGAATAGAATAGAATAGAATAGAATAGAATAGAATAGAATAGAATAGAATAGAATAGAATAGAATAGAATAGAATAGAATAGAATAGAATAGAATAGAATAGAATAGAATAGAATAGAATAGAATAGAATAGAATAGAATAGAATAGAATAGAACAGAATAGAATAGAATAGAATAGAATAGAATAGAATAGAATAGAATAGAATAGAATAGAATAGAATAGAATAGAATAGAATAGAATAGAATAGAATAGAATAGAATAGAATAGAATAGAATAGAATAGAATAGAATAGAATAGAATAGAATAGAATAGAATAGAATAGAATAGAATAGAATAGAATAGAATAGAATAGAATAGAATAGAATAGAATAGAATAGAATAGAATAGAATAGAATAGAATAGAATAGAATAGAATAGAATAGAATAGAATAGAATAGAATAGAATAGAATAGAATAGAATAGAATAGAATAGAATAGAATAGAATAGAATAGAATAGAATAGAATAGAATAGAATAGAATAGAATAGAATAGAATAAGAATAGAATAGAATAGAATAGAATAGAATAGAATAGAATAGAATAGAATAGAATAGAATAGAATAGAATAGAATAGAATAGAATAGAATAGAATAGAATAGAATAGAATAGAATAGAATAGAATAGAATAGAATAGAATAGAATAGAATAGAATAGAATAGAATAGAATAGAATAGAATAGAATAGAATAGAATAGAATAGAATAGAATAGAATAGAATAGAATAGAATAGAATAGAATAGAATAGAATAGAATAGAATAGAATAGAATAGAATAGAATAGAATAGAATAGAATAGAATAGAATAGAATAGAATAGAATAGAATAGAATAGAATAGAATAGAATAGAATAGAATAGAATAGAATAGAATAGAATAGAATAGAATAGAATAGAATAGAATAGAATAGAATAGAATAGAATAGAATAGAATAGAATAGAATAGAATAGAATAGAATAGAATAGAATAGAATAGAATAGAATAGAATAGAATAGAATAGAATAGAATAGAATAGAATAGAATAGAATAGAATAGAATAGAATAGAATAGAATAGAATAGAATAGAATAGAATAGAATAGAATAGAATAGAATAGAATAGAATAGAATAGAATAGAATAGAATAGAATAGAATAGAATAGAATAGAATAGAATAGAATAGAATAGAATAGAATAGAATAGAATAGAATAGAATAGAATAGAATAGAATAGAATAGAATAGAATAGAATAGAATAGAATAGAATAGAATAGAATAGAATAGAATAGAATAGAATAGAATAGAATAGAATAGAATAGAATAGAATAGAATAGAATAGAATAGAATAGAATAGAATAGAATAGAATAGAATAGAATAGAATAGAATAGAATAGAATAGAATAGAATAGAATAGAATAGAATAGAATAGAATAGAATAGAATAGAATAGAATAGAATAGAATAGAATAGAATAGAATAGAATAGAATAGAATAGAATAGAATAGAATAGAATAGAATAGAATAGAATAGAATAGAATAGAATAGAATAGAATAGAATAGAATAGAATAGAATAGAATAGAATAGAATAGAATAGAATAGAATAGAATAGAATAGAATAGAATAGAATAGAATAGAATAGAATAGAATAGAATAGAATAGAATAGAATAGAATAGAATAGAATAGAATAGAATAGAATAGAATAGAATAGAATAGAATAGAATAGAATAGAATAGAATAGAATAGAGAATAGAATGAGAATAGAATAGAATAGAATAGAATAGAATAGAATAGAATAGAATAGAATAGAATAGAATAGAATAGAATAGAATAGAATAGAATAGAATAGAATAGAATAGAATAGAATAGAATAGAATAGAATAGAATATGAATAGAATAGAATAGAATAGAATAGAATAGAATAGAATAGAATAGAATAGAATAGAATAGAATAGAATAGAATAGAATAGAATAGAATAGAATAGAATAGAATAGAATAGAATAGAATAGAATAGAATAGAATAGAATAGAATAGAATAGAATAGAATAGAATAGAATAGAATAGAATAGAATAGAATAGAATAGAATAGAATAGAATAGAATAGAATAGAATAGAATAGAATAGAATAGAATAGAATAGAATAGAATAGAATAGAATAGAATAGAATAGAATAGAATAGAATAGAATAGAATAGAATAGAATAGAATAGAATAGAATAGAATAGAATAGAATAGAATAGAATAGAATAGAATAGAATAGAATAGAATAGAATAGAATAGAATAGAATAGAATAGAATAGAATAGAATAGAATAGAATAGAATAGAATAGAATAGAATAGAATAGAATAGAATAGAATAGAATAGAATAGAATAGAATAGAATAGAATAGAAT
Organism: Eudiplozoon nipponicum; assembly: GCA_029291075.1. NCBI lineage: Eukaryota > Metazoa > Platyhelminthes > Monogenea > Mazocraeidea > Diplozoidae > Eudiplozoon > Eudiplozoon nipponicum. Next base: position 15,380 of record JAQBSW010001132.1, read on the forward strand.
AGAATAGAATAGAATAGAATAGAATAGAATAGAATAGAATAGAATAGAATAGAATAGAATAGAATAGAATAGAATAGAATAGAATAGAATAGAATAGAATAGAATAGAATAGAATAGAATAGAATAGAATAGAATAGAATAGAATAGAATAGAATAGAATAGAATAGAATAGAATAGAATAGAATAGAATAGAATAGAATAGAATAGAATAGAATAGAATAGAATAGAATAGAATAGAATAGAATAGAATAGAATAGAATAGAATAGAATAGAATAGAATAGAATAGAATAGAATAGAATAGAATAGAATAGAATAGAATAGAATAGAATAGAATAGAATAGAATAGAATAGAATAGAATAGAATAGAATAGAATAGAATAGAATAGAATAGAATAGAATAGAATAGAATAGAATAGAATAGAATAGAATAGAATAGAATAGAATAGAATAGAATAGAATAGAATAGAATAGAATAGAATAGAATAGAATAGAATAGAATAGAATAGAATAGAATAGAATAGAATAGAATAGAATAGAATAGAATAGAATAGAATAGAATAGAATAGAATAGAATAGAATAGAATAGAATAGAATAGAATAGAATAGAATAGAATAGAATAGAATAGAATAGAATAGAATAGAATAGAATAGAATAGAATAGAATAGAATAGAATAGAATAGAATAGAATAGAATAGAATAGAATAGAATAGAATAGAATAGAATAGAATAGAATAGAATAGAATAGAATAGAATAGAATAGAATAGAATAGAATAGAATAGAATAGAATAGAATAGAATAGAATAGAATAGAATAGAATAGAATAGAATAGAATAGAATAGAATAGAATAGAATAGAATAGAATAGAATAGAATAGAATAGAATAGAATAGAATAGAATAGAATAGAATAGAATAGAATAGAATAGAATAGAATAGAATAGAATAGAATAGAATAGAATAGAATAGAATAGAATAGAATAGAATAGAATAGAATAGAATAGAATAGAATAGAATAGAATAGAATAGAATAGAATAGAATAGAATAGAATAGAATAGAATAGAATAGAATAGAATAGAATAGAATAGAATAGAATAGAATAGAATAGAATAGAATAGAATAGAATAGAATAGAATAGAATAGAATAGAATAGAATAGAATAGAATAGAATAGAATAGAATAGAATAGAATAGAATAGAATAGAATAGAATAGAATAGAATAGAATAGAATAGAATAGAATAGAATAGAATAGAATAGAATAGAATAGAATAGAATAGAATAGAATAGAATAGAATAGAATAGAATAGAATAGAATAGAATAGAATAGAATAGAATAGAATAGAATAGAATAGAATAGAATAGAATAGAATAGAATAGAATAGAATAGAATAGAATAGAATAGAATAGAATAGAATAGAATAGAATAGAATAGAATAGAATAGAATAGAATAGAATAGAATAGAATAGAATAGAATAGAATAGAATAGAATAGAATAGAATAGAATAGAATAGAATAGAATAGAATAGAATAGAATAGAATAGAATAGAATAGAATAGAATAGAATAGAATAGAATAGAATAGAATAGAATAGAATAGAATAGAATAGAATAGAATAGAATAGAATAGAATAGAATAGAATAGAATAGAATAGAATAGAATAGAATAGAATAGAATAGAATAGAATAGAATAGAATAGAATAGAATAGAATAGAATAGAATAGAATAGAATAGAATAGAATAGAATAGAATAGAATAGAATAGAATAGAATAGAATAGAATAGAATAGAATAGAATAGAATAGAATAGAATAGAATAGAATAGAATAGAATAGAATAGAATAGAATAGAATAGAATAGAATAGAATAGAATAGAATAGAATAGAATAGAATAGAATAGAATAGAATAGAATAGAATAGAATAGAATAGAATAGAATAGAATAGAATAGAATAGAATAGAATAGAATAGAATAGAATAGAATAGAATAGAATAGAATAGAATAGAATAGAATAGAATAGAATAGAATAGAATAGAATAGAATAGAATAGAATAGAATAGAATAGAATAGAATAGAATAGAATAGAATAGAATAGAATAGAATAGAATAGAATAGAATAGAATAGAATAGAATAGAATAGAATAGAATAGAATAGAATAGAATAGAATAGAATAGAATAGAATAGAATAGAATAGAATAGAATAGAATAGAATAGAATAGAATAGAATAGAATAGAATAGAATAGAATAGAATAGAATAGAATAGAATAGAATAGAATAGAATAGAATAGAATAGAATAGAATAGAATAGAATAGAATAGAATAGAATAGAATAGAATAGAATAGAATAGAATAGAATAGAATAGAATAGAATAGAATAGAATAGAATAGAATAGAATAGAATAGAATAGAATAGAATAGAATAGAATAGAATAGAATAGAATAGAATAGAATAGAATAGAATAGAATAGAATAGAATAGAATAGAATAGAATAGAATAGAATATTTTAATTTGGATTCAAACCACTCGTGCTCCATTAAAAAATATTTGATAATTTGTAATATATAAAAGACATAAGATAACATAAATATGTACACTAATCTCATATAAATAAGTGAGTCTCAATTATTTCGTTAGATTATTCACCAACAGCTGAACATCCTGTTGTAACATCACTTTGTATGCTACATCAAGTTTTGAAACCATTATTATGATAACAGTAAAAAACATGCTTTTTATTTAATCGCATTTATAAAATTATTGATGATATAAATATTAATATTTTATTTTTCATCGGGGCTCTCTGACCTGATAATTGGACAGATTGAGGTAAAATTCGAGTGTATTATTATGTATTAGTGAGATTCATGACTAACTATTGGTTATTTGAAACGATAGCTATTATGATGATATAATGCATAGCTTTTTCAATATAAGGCTACAGATAATAGATACAAATCTTTCATGAAGATATGTTTCTGATCACATTTATCCTTGTCTTTTTTAATCCCGATAATGCATTGTCATAATAAAAATTCCTATGATCAAAAGGATAGTATATATTTTCTAGTTTAGTATATAGAAATTTGGAAGACATCTTAGATGGAATCGTTTGTATTCAAGTGATTGTAAGTTTTATAAATTTTTGAAAATGAAAATATATTTCCCAGCAATATTTCCCAACAAAGGAGGAGATATCGCTAAATGGCCAGATCTTTTCCCAACTTCATGAATCTTTCTTATTGGATTCATATAGACACCCGTCCACTGATTCAAGTAGAATAATGTTATACATAAAATGGCAAAAATGGAATAAAACAAAGTATATTCCAGAAATTGTATATTCGTTCATGTTAGCAACAGTGACTAAAATTTCCATATTATCCATCTAATTAATTCTGTCGAAGGTAATCCTTTCTCCACTTTCCAAAGTATACGTTTTTTATGTTTTCGTTGCTAAAATTTGATTTGAAAATTTTTGTACCTTTCAGCAGATATCATTTAAATCTAAGAAAGCCCACTACTGGTTTCGACACGTTGGTAAATACAAGTGATTGAAATTTTAGAGAACTATTACAACACATTTAGCCTAAGGTAATGATTTAATATCTTGCTAAGTTTGCGAGAATTTGTATACGCAACATTATTATTTTAATGGTTTTGCCAGATTATTCATTAAAAATATAAACCAAAACAGTAACTTCCCTTAAGGATAAAAAAGATTAATTTGGAAAAAATGTACATGTTAATTTTTTTAATAAACCAAAAACAATTTATTGTGCTTAACAGCACCAATATTATATTCTCATGTTTAGAATAGACAAGATTAACTAAGTAAATAGTGTATTATTAGGATAAATGTTTCAACGACGAAACAGGCGTATATGGATGACTTAAAATCGTTTTAATCTTTGATGATTATACTTTTTTTAAATATTAAGGATTTATTTTTTGCATTATTGGATGCTATTTTGTTAACAATTTCTAATCTTTAAGACTAGCGAAACACTTGATAACATTTACGTGTCCTATAGTTTTTTTTAAACAATGACATGTGTCCTCTTAAAACTAAGTGTCTAAATGAATTTTAAATTTAGTTGAATGTTAAGATAAAGTATCAAATAAAAGCTTCTATAATAGAGTTGTTGTTGATTTACATTTACACACTTCTGAAATAATAATATTTTACTTTTACATTCTCATGGTCGAAGGAAAGACAAGGTTGTTTTCTCAGTCGCAAGTTAATCACAATTAGTTTAAATATTTTCTTTTTCTGATTTAACTATATTTTCCTGTATTATTTCTCAATAATTCTGTAATGATGTACATTGTATATAAACAAGCTAATTCATCTAGATTGGTCGCAAGATTTTGAAAATTTATTAATACTCTAACAATTTCCTTGTTATCTAAAGTTAAAAGAAGTTATTAATATGCAAAAATAACGTCAGTACATAATGAATAATGAGTAGGAAATCAATTGCAACCCATCTGTTATATTCTGTTTGGCCTGCTTTTGTCACACGGCAGGTGTAAACGAAAATGCTGCAACATGAGTTCAACTACTTGATAGTTTTGACTAAGAAATCAAACTCAATCATAACGCCATGTTTTGGTTTTCGATTAAATAAATAAAAATAATAATTTATCCGATTTTCTAACTGACTTGATTTATTTACAGCAGTCGCAAAATTGCTTTCGTTTATATGCCTACTGACTTGCACGTTTTAAAGGTATCTGTCTGTTGTAGAAGTTCATACTCAGTATTTAGTTTTGTATTAATTGAGATCCGGCTACTTTTTTATCCTTCGTTTGTTTTATGAATAGTATTTCACATTTTCAATAGCAAACTTAATTAATTTAAAGTATGCTGTCTATTGTGTTGTATTTTTTTATTAGTTGTGTGGTGCTACCCTGATTACGACATTGGGTGTATCAAATGCTTCAATTATAATTCATTATGTTTTGAGATTTCGGGTTAATTTGCTGTTTGAGCAGTTGTTTGCCCGAGAATTTTCTGGTATACTTCTTGTATATTTTTTGTTGCTGACCAATTAGTTGATCGGATTTGACTGTAAACCAGAATACCTTTTTGGTTTTGGGAACTCGTAGCTAGTTAAATACATTATCATTTTCAATGGACATTTGAATATTAAAGGTGTGTGCTTCTATTATAATATACTGAGTTTTGTATATGTAGAATTAATTTTCCGAATCTGCTTTATGGAGTAATGAGAAAGATTTGCTCCAAAATTTGTGAATTCCTCACGATGCTGGAACATTTTTGATAGAATTTCTGCGATAAGGATTTAAGGAGAGTGTGCTAGAGACCTGTTGCATCCAACCTCATGAAACTCTGGGTACTGAAATTAATCTATAAATTAGGTAAAGTTCCCGATTTAACGATCACGCAATTAATGAGACTAGTTGGTCTCTCATCCAAATTGTAATTAAAGGAAGATATTTTTCGACAACAACGATAAAAGGAATAAGGTTTGATCTGATTTTAACTTCTCTAAACCAATCTGGGGTGGTTGTTACGTATCCAAATTGTACATGTGTAACTTAGCTCTTCCGAAGAAAATGTTCGGAGTGGATATATCTGACCCGCTTTGCTGGAAAAATTATTAACATTATTTGTACGGATTATACACCAACATGTTGAGCATGCATTAGCCAGTAAACAAATTGATCGATTTATTATTAATATCGAATAAACCTAAGTTTCGTTAGTGACGCGGATGTGCAAGAAATGAAATTTTTTGTCTCTTTTCTATCTCGAATTACAATTTGCTACCTGAACAAGCATTTTGATTTTATGTTAATCTTCTGTTGTTTTTTTTTAAATAAATTACGTTAGATTATCGAAATATTTATCTAAAAGTAGACAATTAAAAGCTATGCTCTCATACAAATATGCTTGATTTGTGATTTATGCATCATTCATACATGATATAATGCTGAAAATCAGATTATTAATTTTTCTGTTACGAATTAAAATTTTATTTTTAATATGTTTACAAGATGATAAAAAATTAAGTGAGAAAATTCAGTTTTTTTTTTACATGTAATGCCTTTGATTTACCAGTTATCTTCAAGTGTTCTGATAGTGCTTTTACAAATAAGCTTTCATAGTTGTTCTGGTAGTTTTGGGAAGATTTTTGTTGGTCTATGCTGGGTGATAAAATCATTGAGAAACAAGACGCGAGACGATCTTCTAAAGCTGCCGTGGTAATAATGTTCTCAGTATAGATTTGCGGAGCTCGTTTAGATTGGTTTTGGTTTTTGACATCCGTCCGAAATTACTTGTCAAATTCTATTTTTAACCACTTCATAAAAAATGTTCTTTTCCGGATTCTTGACTTATTATTTGCTAATTCAACTTTCCGTGTACTCGCATAAGTAAATTTTGAATGAATTTTTTGAATTTTGTCCATGGATTCATTATAATTTGCGCCTTTGTGTATAAAAACTTCTAGTCCATTTTAGGCGAATAATCTTTTGTGGTTACAACTAACTGCTGTTATCTGAGTTGATTCGGACATATGTGTAATGATTAAGTTAACGTTTCCACTGTTTGATGAATGCTTGTAGTGGGTCACGAACTGTGGTGTCATTATTGAAGGACATATTTTCAGCTTAAATGGCAAATTTGACGTGTTAACTTCGATTCTTGTTTATAATGCAAAACTCTACTTCAAAGGAGAGAACACTTGTAATTTTCATTATGCTTAAAATGACAAAATCGCTTCCGTTAGCAACGCTCATATGGATTTTGCAACTGTTTTCCTCTTCAATTTTTTGTAAGATTCTTTGCGTTGTTCTAGCGTTTCGACCGTTCTTTTCCACAGTCCCTTCCAGAGCTCGTTTAATGATCACACAAATGAAATCAAGTGAGACAATTTGTTTTTTGTAGAATTAACGCCTATTCTTTAAAAGCTTTTATCTAGTGTTTGATAAGGCTATTATAATAAGCTTTGATACTTCAATATTAACACAAATGGAAACTTGTCTGTTGTTTTTTGTGCTTATTTTATTACCATTTTTGTGACTATTGAAATTGAAACGAATTTTCGAAATGTTAGAACCACGCAAAGAAGCTTCATAAAATTTGTAAGAGACACAAGTTTAACTCTTTATGATGTATTAAAAAATAAACTATGAATAATTGTAAATGAGAGCATCAGGATAAATAATAAAATCGTCCAGTTTTCTTTTAAAATTTGTTCTTGTAACTTTTAAAAGTTGGCATCATCAAAGTCTGCATTTAATTAATTAAATTAATTTTCGCTCTGTATAACCTGTTGATGACTGATCAATAAAGTATTTAATGACTGCCTTCGATGACATTAAGCAATTCCTACGTTATAATTAAGTACAGCATAGTTAGCAAAGGATACGTAAATGATCTACTTCTGTAAATACATAAGAATGTGACATAGCTAATATCATGAAACAGGTTAGAAATGCCGCTTCATTCACCAATCGACCATCGAGATAAAGAACAATAACAATCTCTCCTTTTCGGCAATCTTTCTTATTCCAGATTAAAATAGTTCTACAAAATTGTTAATACATAAAATTCGACGTTTGTGGTATAATGCATCTACTGCAGCGGTATTGTTCCAAATCATTCAAGAGACACAGAATGCACTTCATTGCCATACGAACACGAAGCATTATTCTGAGCACAGTATCGAGGAAGAAATAGCATTCGTAAAAATAATTTTGTTAGCAAACTTCTACCCATATTTGCGAAAATATACAGCAAGTTCTAAGACAAATGTTTTCCCAGAAAAGTAAACTAAAATCGGCCTAATAGATTCAATAATTACCTGATCTGCGATTTGACTAACGCAGCTTCCATTGTTCCAGTAGTTTTCTTTTGATAAGATATTTCGGCCTAAATTAACGCAGGCCTTCATCAGTTGTATTTCACTTCACGAGTTTAACAAACGAAACAGTTGAAGCAAATAAAAAAATCCTTCAAGATTCAATAATTGCTTGACGGTTTGATCAAAATACGAACACAAATTGTTTTGATGTGAAAGTGAAGATAATAACTGAAAATGAGGAACAGATGAGGATATATGTTATAATTGATTTGCCAACTCTTAAGATATCCGATATATTTATAAATTTAGATTTATGTGTATTAGCATTAATATTGGACGTATAAAAGTATTAATGATTCATATAATTGACCAATAATTACTGCAGAAATTTGTTAGGTAGGGATTTACAGTAACAGAAAATTCAGCCGTAAGAGAACCATTTTTTAGCAAGCACAGTGACTTAACAAATATATCGGTCCTACATAAAGCGCAATTTGAAAGATTTTCATATATTTAAGAAGCCCTGTATGAACAAATACTAGGTACACAGCCAAAGGATTCAACCGGTCAGTAAACTTTATATTGTTATCGATAGGCAACGTTTAAGCATAATTAATAAATATTTTTAAGTATCTAAAAAAATCCGACTGTGCCTTTGAACCATGTCAAAAAACATTAAACCGGACTGTTTAATTATTGGTGTACAGGTAAAGACTCAAACAACAAGAGAATCTGAATTTACATAAGAAGTTGATGCTACGGAAATTATTACATCATGCGTGGTTATTAAGGCGACTCAAAAATGCTATGAACATTCCACCTTGACAGAGAAAATCTAAGAGATAAATACATTTATGGCTAATTACATTTTAAAAAGGCTACATCGGATATCCGGATAATAAGGAACGTTTAGCCATACATTGAGAATAATCATTACATGCACTGAGATAGGTAAAAATAACCACCGAACAACTAGAAACTATAATTCGTTTGAGAAAAATAAAGAAAAAATTTTATAATTATACTTGTTATCCTTCAATTACAAATATGAAATCTCACGGTACTTATAACAGAAACATTGAAATTTTGTAGTGAACTACACAGAAAATAAACTGTTTGCACGCTCTCTTGTATATGTCACAAGATAACAATAAATGATTGCGCGGGTGGTGGTAACATTTATTTAAATCAAATTTGCGAGCTTGAAATAAACACCAATCCCTTGGTATTTAACTGACTGCATAAAAATTGTGTAGCCGACATTTCCAGTCAAGTTCAATGTATGCGATACTGCTAGAGGTGAGAGCCGCATATCTAACATTGATTTCCATATATATATTCAATGCGGTTTGATCCTCGATAGTCAGTTTGCCGTCGTACTCTGATGATGATCAAGGAAGGTCGAAACGCGTCAGTGCGTTGAGGCTGGCGGTAGTTTTGTTATGTTGTTCGACGACTGGTTAAATACAATGGGATTGGTGTTTACTTCAAGCTCGCAAACTTGATTTAAAGAATTTGTTACCGCCACCCGCGCAATCAATTATTGTTAAATTGTATTGCCTATATATATGTATATGTGGCGAAAGCTGCAAACAGTTAATGTTCGTGACTGCATAGAAATTGTGCAGCCGACATTTCCAGTCAAGTTCAATGTATGCAAGACTGCTAGAGGTGAGAGCCGCATATCTAAATTTGATTCCCATATATATTCAATGCGGCTTGATCCTCGATAGTCAGTTTGCCGTCGTACTCTGATGATGATCATGGAAGGTCGAAACGCTTCAGTGCGTTGCGGCTGGCGGTAGTTTTGTTATGTTGTTCGACGACTGGTTAAATGCAATAGGATTGGTGTTTCCTTCAAGCTCGCAAACTTGATTTAAAGAATTGTTACCACCACCCGCGCAATCAATTATTGTTTAATTGTATTGTTTATATATGTATATGTGGCGAAAGCTGCAAACAGTTAATGTTCGTGACTGCATAGAAATTGTGCAGCCGACATTTCCAGTCAAGTTCAATGTATGCGAGACTGCTAGAGGTGAGAGCCGCCTATCTAAATTTGATTCCATATATATTCAATGCGGTTTGATCCTCGATAGTCAGTTTGCCGTCGTACTCTGATGATGATCATGGAAGGTCGAAACGCGTCAGTGCGTTGCGCATGGCGGTGGTTTTGTTATGTTGTTTGACGACTAATTAAATACAATGGGATTGGTGTTTACTTCAAGTTCGCAAACTTGATTTAAATATATGTCACAAGAGTTTGTATATGAATTTTTGAGTGTAAATTCATAACTTTATCATTTTCTTTCAAATAAACTTGAAAAAGTTATCAAAGAATACATAGCGACCATTGAATTTTGCAGAAGAAGCACTTGGCAGGCACTAAAAATATGTTGTGAAACACAAGTTGGTGTAGAAGACCTTTATGTTTTAATTCGACATTTATGTTTAAAAACAAGCAAGCCTTGGAAATATCCTGTCAATGACTAGAGAACTTATTAGCTACGTCCATTCATATAGGACACATTTCATAATTAAAGTTTTTGTCAGCGGTATCAATATGACAATATTTTGAATTAAATGGCGCATACAGAAGCTAATTTTTTTATGTAAAAATACGTTCAGTTACATAAACTGACATTTTAATTCTATGGTACTGATCTGTTCATTCTTCCATTGAAAACTGATATTTCCACATCGCCGTAACTTCTACATCTTAAATTTGAATTGGCTTGTCACATTTTGCCTTGGTATCGAATGATGTGATACATTCACCATTAATTTCCATTTGAAATTGAAGGAATATTCACGGATTATTAATTAGATTTTCATTAAATCACAAATGGTATTTAAACATCAAAATCAATGCTTTTAAAAATTCTCCTTCATATATTTCATCTTCACCTGAAAGTTCATTAGCCCAGATTAAATGACTATTTATCAGTTTAATTACCTAGCTGGGTACGCATAAAACCACCACTTATACTAAAATTCAGAAATTTATATAAATATTCTTGTGTTGTTCATTAATAGATTTTAAGTAAAAACAAATGTTTTATGTTTGTCTAATAGAAAACTGCGAATTAATAATAATCAATACTATAAATAATTATACAAAATATGTTCGGTAAAATAGCATGTTACATCAGCTTCTGCAACATACATAATATGTGAAATATAAAATACAGTAAGCTCCTTAAAAAAGAAATATGAATAAATACTTTCACCAATTTTTTTAATACTCTCTGAAATGCAGTAATAATAATAATAATAATATATATATATATATATATATATATATATATATATATATAATTACATACGACAATGGTATCGATGCCAATTTGATGAAATTTGCAGGTTCATTTTCAAGAAGGTGAACTCAACAGTAAAAACCAAATAGTAAAATATCACTGTATTTTTAGTTACATTTTTCTGTATTTATATATCGGAGGTGGCATACTGAAGATCACTCCATTTATTTAAGATCTGGAGACGGTGTCATAGTTACCATGAATAAAAGGTGTAACAAATGTTGATTGCAATTCATGCTCACTGATTTCAATTTAGAAAGCGATTCCTAAATATCCTTAAAATCTAAATAATTTGTCAATTGATGTTCGATAGATATTTCAAATTGAAATCATATTTGCTTAAAGCTTATATTTCCAGCGAAATTTAACCATATTCAAAGTGGATAAGTTGTAAATCCGACTCCTTCTTTTGAGAAGTAGGCGTATAAGAAATATGTCACTGGAAATGTGCAATTTAATTTTGGTGGTCGTAATCTATGATCCTGAACCATTTTTCGTCTCACACCCTACAAAATATAAAATAGTGTAAGTACCAATAAAAATAAAGATGTCATCATAAATATTACTTATTAAACCGTAAGCATGTAATTTTCACTTTTGTTCCGACGACTCGTTACAACAAAAGGATATTAGAGAATTCTGCTCTGATTTAATACTTCCTTTTTTCAAATGTAGCATGTTATTGAATATATAACCTTGTGATTGTTTGGAACAAATTTCCAACCCAAAAATTAAAGACTTTTGGATAATTTTCTGTTGAATTTAATTTGACAGTGGTTTTCTTTTCCAACGCAAATTCGGTGTGCACAAACTGATTAAATATTAAAAAAGATTGGTTGCGCTATTGGTTACAGATTTACAGAGCTGTCGAGTTCATGTCGTGTTTGAGATAAAAATACATCTAAAGATATTTCGCGCATATTTTTTGCGCTTCCATTTAAATCACTTTTAAATTAACCATTTTTAATAGCTCAATTTGCTTGGAAACCACATTCCTTGTTGTCCGTAATAAATCAATAAATGCCCCTATTGATAAAATCATATTACTAATTGATTTTAAGGTTGAATGAAGAGAGTCAAACACAATAAAGTATTAGGTTCTCAGTTAATTTTATTTCATATATCGTAATTGACGATATATCAGCTGACAGATTCTATACATTTAATAGCAAACATTTATGCAGCTATGCGCAATGTAAACAAGTTGGGTGTTTAGGCATGTCATCCACTTCACAGGTTGTTATTACAATTGAAATTTTCAACTTTTCGAGCACGACTGGATCTATCTAACTAGGACAAATACGCAATAACTGGATGATGTAAAACTTTCTTTGTTAGTGTAAATTAATTATGTTACGTCTAAACCTAAATTCTAGAAAATATGACAATATTATGTCATAGATTATAAAATTATACATTACTAGCGAAAACTGATTAGCAGATATGAACAAATGTACAAGCTAATTTTTTGCTCATGAATAATATCACAGATATTAAATTTTATTTTGTACACTCCTGGATTTGTTCAATTTCAGTTATCCCCATTTGACTGGAGTCTATGCTAATGCAAGTAGGCGTTCATTTCAATATGGTTCTTATTTTGAACCAAAACGTAGAGTTTAATATAATTAAATTTTTTCGTTCATAATTTGTTTTCTGCTTTTTGACAAACACTGATTTCATCTTACTATATTTTATGTGCATATGACCAAGAGCCTAAAGACAACTAGGTAAAGGAAGAGGATTAAGAAGAATGGGGAATTCAGGTTTAATGGCCAATTCTTTCGCTGCAGTCTAAGTGATTATCCTCAGTATATAGCGAGATTAAAGTTTCTACATTAGTTGTATTATTGCATTTATTTACAGTATTAGCTGATTTTTTCTGCATAGCTCTAAGTTTATTAAGTAGTTTTGGCTTAATATACAAGTCAATTATTTCACAATGTATTCTAATAAAAACTTAATTTGGCATCAATGAGTGTCAGTTAGACTCCAGTAAATATCGATTTATTGTTAGCCTAATGTCTTACATGTGTACATTTTCTCAATTAGAGTTTTTGTGCATATCCAACTCGCCACGACACCAAGTGATACGAATATATAATCATTGTATTTGGCAAATCAGTCATGTTTTAGTGTTGGCTTCCTCAAGCAGAACGTTCTGTAGCTAATGCAGACAGGTATTCGAAATGTGAGTCAAAAACGATTGGCTAAATGACAAGCATTTCAATATCCAATAAAGCACCTGTCTCACATTTTTAAATAAAAGCAAGAAAAACAATTTTCTCTAGAATATTATTTTGAGTTCAGTTATTAATCGTCCGCGGCAATCCAACTATGTGATTGTTGTATTTTAGTATAAATGGTGATAAAATTAAATGTGGGTTAAGTCAGTTTCATTCTTTAGCAGTTTCAATAAAGATAAAATAAGTATATTGGAGCATTAATTATTATAATGCATGTGTATAAAGCACAGTTAAACTAGGCCCCTTTTCCGCCAGAACACAACTCAACTAAAAATATTGCCTTTATATAGTGAATTTTAAAAGCAATTGAGAATAATATCGATCAAATTCACACATTGTACAACAACGAAACGGAAGCTCGAAATGCACATAAAGGGGCACAAATACACACACACACACACACACACATATATATATATATATATATATATATATATATATATATATATACTTAAAAATTAAATCTCGAACAAATTCATTTTAAGCAGAAGAAGCACTGAAAATCTATGAAAATTACAGGAAATAAGAAGAAATATCGCATAATGAATCCAAAGAAGGCCTCATGACAGATTCCCCATCTGTACATATTTGTAGCGTTTGAGATTGCAGTTAATCGCCCAGTTATGAATGCCGTCGACAGAGAAAATGTGAAAATGTACTAGAAGTTATATAATAATGAGCAAGTCTTCAGAGCCTTTTTATAAAATTCAGAAACCATAATTTTAATGGTTGTGAAAGTGATTTTAACGAAAAGAAGTTAAATAGTCTTATGGCTTGGATCAACGTTCTCGATACCTTCAATCGATAAGATCCAGTCGACAGAGGTCAAAGCAAGATTCACACTAAAGAGATAATATGACTATGTTACATTAGGTATTTCACACGAAGATGAGTTTCGTATACTATGTAAAGCTAAACTAGGGTTCGCCTATGATTATTTGAAATTAAGATAAAACCAAATAATTTTCATAATGATAGCACATAAAGAATCTATTAAATAATGAATGATCAACAACGATTGTGAAAGATACTTTATATTTGCTCTACATCGATGATGTATACCCACCACTAATTCTACCAACAGTTCATATTAATATTCTCTTCAACAAGTGCGCTAGAGGTGTGCATTTAAAATTTAATTGTCAATATTTTATGCTAATCAATAAATTGGATATATCAGTCCGTTAGGGAATTTACCAGCTGGGTTCTACATATTCTACCTGAAAATATGAAGACTAATACCAATAATTCATTCATATCTAAGGTACTCGGATTGCGTTTTCATTATCATAAATGTAGATTTCGAAACAATTGACATACTTGAAGATTTTGATAACGTGATCCATTATATTAAATCCAATTGCGAGTGCAAACAGGTGCAGTCTAACGCACAACGCTTTTTTGACGTATTACCATAGAAGCAGGAAGATATTTGGAAGCAGACATGGACAGGATGAACATCAATTATCAAACCGATGAGCCAACATTCCAAAAACAAACAATTCATTCCACAGGTAAACAGGATTTGCAGAATTTTATTGTCAAGCAAATTTGCGGAATATTCGGAGAGATTTATGGAGGCAACCTTTAAGCATAAACATCGATCAAAAGCAGTAAAATCAAATCTAGCTAATTGGTTATTTTTGTCAGTTTACTTTTTAAGGGAGACTCAATATCAGAAACAATTACTCTAAGAATAACAATAAAGTAAAAACTCGGATTCTCGATGCCAAACTGATTTTTATTGATAAAATAAAACGCCTTCTATAAATAAATCTGAAGATTCAGCAGCTTGCAATAAAACAGTCCAATATTTTTTTTATTTAAAAAGGGCTTAGCGGATCAGTATACTATGTAGACGTCTGATGTTTTTTAACGAGGAGAGTCCATGAGTCTTTTTCTCTAAACATATGTTGCGAAGTTGAAAACAAATTCTCAAAGAGGAGCAGAATTTTTACACAAGTAACATTTTAAATCAGGTGGATTCAAAACTGATTTATAAATAAAAAATGCAAAGGTATGCAAACAGCGCAAACTGTTTTATACAACATTATTAATGCTCAGATGAATAAACAAATATAATTCAACATCAGCAATATAATTTGTCTGGTTTACCTATGATATATCGAACTCTTACATAAAAAGAGTTATTATCCAATAAAAAAACTGTTTCCCAATTATAATTTTCAAATTCCTCCTAATAAGGACAAAACCTGTCTACTGGATAAAAGGCCTTTTCTACATTTCGTAGATCTTAGTTTACACTGAAAAATGCGTGTGCATAATTAGGCAGGTGTTTATAGCAAGATCGCATCCCTGATTTCATTATTTGTATCATGAATATTTGAAATATTTTTAAAACATCGTTCAAATTACGATTTGTTGGCAATTACTTTTATTAAGTTAATTATAAATTAGAATTTTTCTCACTTATATAGAGAAAAAAATATTCGATAGATTGCAACTTTTTCGTTAGCTATTGTCGAAATAAATTTTGGTTTACATACGGTAAAAACATTTTAAATTATTTTATTCATTTCGCTAATGTAGTTTGAGAGCATATACATAAAGCTAAAGTTGACATCATTAAGAATTTCATTGACTGACACGTTTTTCATTCCTATACATTTCTAGCTTAATTCTCAAACATACATGAATGGCAGTTGTTGAATTACTTTTAACCTTTATTCACTCGGTGATTGAGTATTGACGAATAGTGAACTCATTAATGATGAAGGACATCGATTTCTTTTAAGGAAGTTCAACGGAAGGATTACTTTAATCGGACAAGCAACTAATTGAAAAGCCCATAAATATGCAAAATTTCTTATATGAAATCGTAAAACTAATTTATTTACTATTTCAGAAATCACGCTAATTTCCAAAAAGATGTAAATTACTTGTTTAAATCGATATGAAAAAAATTGAAATGATTAAGTCCTATACGCACACAGCGTGTGGGCAAACACACTTCCACGACTGCTTAAGGAAGACGAACACATTTCACCGGGTACGTAAAATGAGAATCCATTTGTCGAGCGCGTTACTGCGATCTCAGCGACAATAGGCTACCAGATGACGGTGTGGCCACTAGAAATCGCAAAATGTTCACTTCATCGCCGACAACTATTGGATCGAGTGACATCGTTCATTATTAATACCAGCATATTGAGATATTTGAGAGACCCACATCTGGAGTTACTGTATAATTTGGTAGAACAAACCTCCAGTACACTACTTGAGCCGTATTACAATAATCCATCATTGTAGACAAGCGTTTTCTGTGGAATTCTATAGCATATTACCATTTAATTTTTGAAATTTATATTATTCTGGAATCTGCATAAATTTATTTGTCTGTTTATAAATTTGAGAAATGATCATACAATTTTACTGTATTTTCGAATTTTATTTCTTTGAAATCGGACCTCTGCGTCGATTATTGATTTAATTTATGTATAAAAGATTTATTCGTTTAAATTTTAGTGCTGTCTCAGAGAGTGTTAAGCCTATAATAAACACATTTATTTTTAATTTTATTTTTTAATCTAAGTTCTTTTTGTTCTCTATTTGCGTGAGCGACTGTTCCTTACGTATCTTTATGAGGAAACCTCTGGATACATGTTACCATTTGCCATTATCCACATTTAGGCTGTGGAATTAAATTTTGATTTTATTCCCTTTTACCTGAAATATTTCTTATTTGCTATTTCTAATCGCTAATGCGCGTGGTGAAATATGGCCATTTATACAGGTACACACTATTTCAACCGAACATTTTAGATGATGCAGAAATGTATTTTAATCGAGTTAAAAGTTTCCCAGAATTTGAATAATTTTGTTACGCATACCATGACCAACAAATGGTTTCAAGCATTCTCGTCCAGTAAAATCTGTCATTGGCTCTAAGCGATATTCCAAATAATTTTCGCTAGAGCATATGTATAGCAATTAATTGCAGGTGTGGCTTCATACCATAACACGAGTATCGCTCGATTTAATTAACAATTCTACACAAAATTGCAATTTCAAACCACTTGAACTAATTCGAAATATTATATATAGGCCACGATCGATTATATTGCCTAATATTTCCCGCAGACCATTTCACACCACATGGCAACTTTATTCTAGGCGAAGGCAATAAACACGACTGGCTCCCATAGGAACCGTTAACAGTCGTTTACAGCCTGCAAACACATTCATTTTTTAAATGAGACATGACTATCTATTTTTAAGTAACAACATGTTAAGCATCATATCACAGAAAAGTGGTGATAGAGTGGACATCTGCCCACTCAGTGAAATTTCCTTCGGCTTAGTATTTTTTATTGTTGTTTTGCATTTTCAACGTCTACTTAATGCACAGGCTATAAACCAGTCGTCAAACCACTTCCATGTCCTGAGCAATATTTATGAGTTTACATGTCAAGGGTCTAAGGTACTGTTATTTAATGTTTAATTGGAAAGTGATATGACTGTCTACTTTTTAAATCACGCCATAGGCCAACGAAATTCACGATCGAATTTTGTTTTAATTGCTTATGTAATAATTTGTAATCTGATCGTGTGCCTTGTTGAAGTCAAGAATATATATAACGAAACGTTTCGCATGTTACATATTTTGCTCAACTTGTCAGTTCCAGCGTGGGCAGAGCGTCTGGGCAAACGGACCGAATAGCTGCATGATGAGAATGAGTGCACTGGTGCTCTATACACTGAGACTCCCTGCCGCAAACTACACCCTAGTTACAGCTATATACTAACTAATGTAACTCGGCTCATATTTTTCCTTTTAGGTGGAACTCATACGGCATCCATTTAGACCGAAAATTACAACTAACCAACTCCAATCTATTCACTATTGAACAGACGCCACGCTACATTGGAAAGTGGCTATGAAATGAACATTTATATAATTAAACGAACTTCGGTTGCACGGGCGGTTTAACAATTACTACAATTAAGGTCGTGATCTGGATATTAGATACATTTTTCATTAGCGTTCATTAGTCCACCATTCTTCACAAATTGCTTCCATTGATACTTGAAAATGTGGATGTATATACTAAACATATTTTTCTTACGGAGTTCTGACAATTATTTATGTTTAAACCAAATAAAACCGTTGGCTAAAGTTCCATTAGTTTCAAACAAATCACTTGCTTTAATATACTACAAGATACAACATAGATAAAAGAATTTTCGCTCAACTTTATTATACAGGTATGACATCACACAGAGGAAATTAAGTGGGTCAGTTAACACAACCACTGTAATATGTATTAAAATATTAACTGACTGACGCTTGCTTCATCACACTGATAAGTACTGATCTTATTACCTCATTGGTCAGGATTGAAAAGTGATCTTAAGCTATCTTTTGGGACGATTAGGTGAAGTATTTAAAGAAAGATTTCAAATGATGTCAACTGTCACCGATAAGATTTCGTACGTATGAGCATTTTGGTGTTAGAACAAAAATATTAGCTATTAATTTATAAAGCATAGTTTTTCTTAATGAAGATATTTAGAAAAAATATTTTGTTACATCTGCATTGTTTTTGTCACTTCAAATAGTGCCATTCTGCTAGCATAGTTATGCTCTTATTTTAAATATACGCAAATCAAAATAAAACTGGTCGCACCGAAAACGAGCCTTTATTACGTTCGCCTTCTTGACACTGTGTGTATTTTAGTAATTTTAAGTCATTTGCAACGCAATCAAACTCCGGTACGGTCCACAGTTCGCCATTTATCATCGCCTGTGCAATGTCTAATTACAGCTTCATTGAAGGCTTAAAAGATAACAATGTTGATAATTAGACTTTTTGCAATATGTGACTTGCCTCGGTTGTTATCCAATATGTTAGCAAACAGTATTCTGTGTTGATATAAAGGCTTTGATTGAAGGGATTGAAGTTGAATGCGTTGTAAATTATAAAAATTACTTCAAATATTAACAAAGGTATTAGTTGATACGCTAAGTTAAGCCCAGCGAAAGATTATTGCTTCTCATAATCAGTCGTTAGAGTTTGACTGTGCATATTTTATCTATTTGTCGACCAGTTATTCCTCAGAGTACAATTGAATTATGTTTAAAGATGTCGTGGCTTTATATTTGACATGCTGAAGTGTATTGAATCGAACAATGGTTAAAGCGGTTAACTAGATAAGGGATGTTGCCTGCATAGATTCACTGGAAGTTCCACAGTAATATATTCTTATTGATTTGACTGTAAAACTTTTAAATGGGAAATTCTCAGTAATGTAAAATGTTTTACTGAATTACTATGATGTAGTAATTTAAAG
The DNA here is from genome assembly GCA_029291075.1 of Eudiplozoon nipponicum. NCBI lineage: Eukaryota > Metazoa > Platyhelminthes > Monogenea > Mazocraeidea > Diplozoidae > Eudiplozoon > Eudiplozoon nipponicum. The sequence continues at coordinate 35,087 of JAQBSW010001132.1, forward strand.
TTTGGGATAAGAATACCAAAATTAATTTAAACTGGATTGTTATAATCGTTATTGGTTGAGAAATATTGAAATCTTATTTATCACTCTAATATACACACCGATCCCATTATATATGCATCGGTTTTATAATACCAGATTGGGAGTGGCTTGTTGGAACTTTAAGTCTAAAGAGTTTTAACATAGACCACACCTGAAGGAAAGTCTAATCAAAATTGTTAGTTAGTACATAAATAAAAATTGTATTTAGATCGTGGCGGGGTGGTACAGATACTTGACGAGTACCAAAAATTTACAAAAGCGCTCTATTGGAATAATAGCCCTTACCACAGTATGCAATATTTACTTTATATAGGTGCTGGTAATTTTTTTTATCGAGCAAGTAATATTAAATAAAATAATGGTTATCACGAATGATTGTTTACATTTTTAAGTCTCAATCGAGAATACAAATAATCTATTAAACTCCAAGTATAAGCGAATTATTTGAATGCCTCGGCTTACAATATAAGATGTTTATTGAGATGAACTATGTCGCGGAATAATTTTGCATATATCCCTCTAAAGGAATCTTACCATTGCCCTTCCCAATAAAACACGTGGAAAAGCGAAAAGTACGTGGCAAGGCCACTTTTCAGAAAATCCATATGATTTCTGACTATCTTAGTGATAATGTGTTTTCCGTGCCCTGTGCATAGCATTATTTCGAATGATAAAAGCGCCGCTATTCTGCTACTTAATATACAAATTTCGGTCAAATTAGCGGCCTTATTCCAAGCTTATAATTCATAAACGAATCTTTTACGTCATAAAATTTAACAATACATGTTTAATAATGAGATGTCAAAGGTAATAGCAAAATTTCAGTTGAGATATCGTTATGTATTATATAATTTATAATTTAGCTTATCACGCAGCCATAATCTGTTACGTCAAAATGTTTATATATTTTTATATTGTGTGGAATACTCGTGTTATTCTTATGATCAGGACCACTTTTAATTGCTTAGATCAATGTTGTACTATTTTTCGTTTTATTCAGAAACGATAATGCTGTAAATTAAATTTGAAATTTATCTAGAAAGTATCGAAATAATTTATTCAATGTTAGGTTTGATAAATTTACCAACACATTACTAAAACTGTTGGATCGGAATAGAAAATTTTCTCTCCAAACTTAAACAGCGGCTATATCCTCATCGAAGTGCACATTCACAATCGGGTAGATTTATGATTTGACAACTAAGTTTAGGGATAATACATAATTTTTGCACAGAATTACCAAAATCAAATCCAAAATATATACTGTCACAAAATGAATTCGAAGAATACTGCGTTATCTAAAATGTTACACCCCAGCGCAGAAAAATTTCAGGTTACAAGTCCAAACGTTAATTAAACTGAGCTCCTTCAGAATGCAATAATATTAACCACGCAATAGATCCGTGGAAATTTTTATCATCATCCTCAATTAAGAATAGGCATCTCATTTCGATAAAATAGAGTGTTTCAGCTGCTAGGTTGGCATTAGTAAGCCAGGGGTCGGAAGGAAAATTAAAATAGTGATTGAAATTTTTCAAAGTCTGCTAACTAAATACAATATTGGAAACATTATTTAGTGGTTTCATGCAACAAATCAGGCAGCTTCAAGTAAGACTGATATGAAAATCTGTGAACAGGAAATTGATTTTGACCAATTTCTTTTTTTTTGAAGACACAACGACGTATTGTGCTGAACAGCTGGTCTTCGCGAGTATACCAACTTGTATTCTCTGATGATTCAATCAAATATTGTTTACTTATCACGAATGGGAAATTGCTTTCAAAATTTCATGATAATCCCTCGGCTTATGATGCAGTAATGTGGCGTACTTATGAAATTTTACTAATGGCTATACCACGCAGAATTAACAACCTAATTAATGTGATAGTTAATTTTTGTGTGAGTCGACAAGCTTTCAGCATGTACGCTAAGAACTCTGGACGTTAAGCGCTAATTTATTGTCTCGATGTTTTTAGACGTACGAACTTTGATGAAGTTAGAATTTTCCAAATGTAAAATACAAAAACAGAGTTTCTGTTCAGTATAGACGAAGGAATTGCTTAGTCAAAAATTGTATTCAAATTCGTCTCACATAGACACATTCTGTGTAGACCAAATTTGATCTGCAGTTATACTGTATACGAGAAACTATCTGCTCGCATACACAGACTTAAATCCACTTCAATAATGGTATCCACGCTGCATTGAGAACTTATATGGTGATCAGATATGTCCACCCATCATTAGAGGTATAAATTTCTCCTGACAATTTGAACACAGGTTATATTGACACTCGTCTTCGCATAAAAACATCATGCTCCTAATGGGTTGCGCATAATTAATGATGATTACTAGTTATAGCACCAATGAAAGTAACTTCTGACCTAGTATTGATTTAGCTGAAAGTTATCCCCGTCGGCATATAAGTAGCACTGTACAATTACCTTCTTTGTTTTATTTTCCTTACACTAAATGAATACAATCACCATAATATTCCTGAACTAAAACGTGTTCAACTTATATTTTATGTGTTAATTACGTTAGCTATTACGTATGCGAGGCTTGAGAAGGTGTCACAGATGGCCATCGCTAAATAATTTTCTCCACGGCCTAGGTTCCAGTCAAAAATAGAGAAAGGTGACTTGCTATGTAACTTTTAAGCCAATGGAGTAGTGAGTGTAGACTACTATTCGTTATTAGCGGAAATAAAACGGATTAATAGAATATTTAAGTCTTATGTCAAAAGCTTCTCTGTAACTAAGCCTGTTAAAAGTCAATTCACCTTTATGTAAAATGAAAATCAATGCATTAGGTATAATTTTCTGTGTCGCCCAGCATAGCCTAAACGTTATTATTAGCTAAATCAAGCATTCACTATTTATAGTTTACATTTATTCTTGTCTAAAATTCATTAATAAAAAAGTGATTATTCCGCAGAGTTTTTTCTGTCAGTGCTTAGTCTACATTTGTAAAATTACCTACATACATGATATTTTCATTACGGGACAGTTTTAAAATTAGTGCTACTAGCGATTTACGCAAGGTTTAAAAAAAATTAATAATTTAATGCATATGCATTTAAAAACGAAATAATTTTTACTCTTGAAATCGTAATTTTCGCCCGCATAATATTTGAAATTAAACTACCATGTATGAACATATAAATATATTTATTTAAGTCGTTTTTAAATGACTTGATATTTTAAACAATGACGAATGATTTAAATCTCTTTATGTTTTAAAAATTTGTCACAGCAAGTAATTTTTCTTTTAGTGTAAATGTCTCTACAAATATTGCGTTTTATCATATTTCTATTTATTTTTTTTTACAATTTGTAGACACAGAAAAATATTTTTCAGAAATATTTAATTTTATATTGAAAGTCGTTTCTATTTATACTTGCCAATTTGAATTAATTTAAAATTTATTGAGGAATCCATTGCGTGTAACATATCAATTTCAAAACGTTTTGTGATTTCTGTTATATATATTTTAATAAAAAGGTCGATCGTCAATAACAACATATATTTGTGTGTAAATTGTAACCTTTGTGAACTAATTCAAGATTGATTTCAACTGTTAAGATCTGAGTTAACAGAAAATTATTATTTCGAATGAGATCTTATTCTAATTTAGTCTTTTATTCCTTTTGGAGTAAATCAGTGAACGGTAGGCTAATTAAAGTATGTCGTATTTCGTCTATCACAAATATATTTAGATATAATGCGGGTCATACATTTTTAAAAGTAGCCAAGGTCAGGCTGCATATTGCAAAGTTATCAACATAAAACAAATAACGCATAGTTGTCTCATTTTAAACTAATGTAGCTGCAAGTTAAAGTTAAATGTTGTACAAAATCTGGAATAGAATATTAAGCTTTTAATTCTACTGATAATTTAAAAAATGACAGAGCTCATTACGTCTGAACTTTTATCTGAAGGTGTTTCCAAACGTGTCGGAAAGAGCTATGGTGCCAAAGCGATGCTCCAGTCGTAAGTCGATTGTTTTTTGACAGTTTTCTGTGTTAAGTAAATTATGTAAAACTAGGTTACACTATTCAATGTTCGAAATACTTCAATAAACATATTTACAGGGCTTGGTTCTTATCTATGAACGCAAACAAAACTAATTAAATGCATAAATTTATGTTTAATTAATTAATTAATTTAATTAATTAATGCTAAAAAATTAGAATAAAACTTTATATGTGTTTTTCATGCGCGGTGGCTACACATTATTGATCCGTATACAACTCTCACCAATCGAAATCTCAATCAAAAAACAATATTTAATATTTTCGAAAAAATTATAAATAGTGATCTGAGGTCGGATTTAAATGGCCACTTTTTTTGAAAAATAAGTTCATTTAATTGATTTATTAATTACTTTTGACATCAAAATCAACCATTAAACTAATTTACCTATTGAGCAACTGACAATTATAAGGCCAACTAGAGCGAATTGTTAATTTTCAGCAAACTGAAAAAAACTTCGTAGGAAACGCATATAATTACATCCTTAATCTAATTAGATACCACTTTACCGAGTTTAAGCTGTTCCTTTTTTATCTAGGTCTAAATGTGCAGTTCAATTTCTCAGCTCAAATAATTTAGCCGTAAATAGCATGACATTTATTTGAGGTCTTCCCCTCCGATTGAACAACGATTTGGTCTGTGGTATTTAACTAACGGTACTATTCTATCCTTTGAGTTTGTATGCGTTTGAACTAAGCAAAAATCATTTGAACAGAATGCGCGATAACAGAGTAGTATTGGTTTGAAACCACTGATGCTAATAATATATTAATATTATGATTTAATGTTTAAATAACGTCGCATTTATAGAAATATATTGAGATAGACCATAAAGATTCCAAATATTCCTTTAAAAATATCTGACATCTGAATAACTAGCTATTGCTTTATAGTGGAGTTATCCCTTTCAGTAAAGATTTTAACAGAACACCACTTCTTTAATCTATTTGTTCGCCTTCGCATGGAAAAGATACTTTCTAAAAATTTTCAACTATCACAAATATATTTTATGAATGTTGTAATCAAATAAATTTACCAGTCAAAGTGGAGATACTTTAGACTTTTTAATTTGTACATGACTTCTTTGAAAATTATAAGTAATTCAATGAAGAAATTGTATTGTAACGAGGCGATATTAATCTCTATTAGATATTATTAAAATTGATGGCATTTTCCGATAGATCAGCATCACTTAATCAGCAATCATCAAAGGCGTATTCATGTTCTGTTCATCTTTAATAAGCACTCTTATGTTTTTAATAGATTTCTAAGCAAATACATTCAAATGCTTTATTTTATTTATGTTTTATTTGCATTTGTTGTTCTTTCACAAATTTCACAAGCTACTCTGTAACAAACCATATCTTTGTTAATTTACGATCCACGAAGTTGAGCCATTAGTAAGAAAAATTGACAGGTTTTCTGCAATGTCGAAAGCATTTTAATTTCCCAACAAGCAACAATACCGTATCAGAATGATAAAAGTAGACTTCGAAAGCTAGGGTTTGTATTAGAAATCTCAATTTTTTTATTGTTATAGATGACAAGTGAACCACACTTAGAGCAACAAATTCTAGTGTCTTTTTATTTTACTCGGGAAAAAAGTAAAGTCGAGATATCAATCTGTAGCGACATAGTTGCAAAGTTATTAATTAGCCAAAGATAAACAGGTTTTTTTCAGAAAAGGCCGATTTGCGAAAAGCAGGAATAAAACATCCTGCAGTCAATCAACATGTGAGATCCGTGCAACATTTGTTACTTATCAGTAAGATTTGGTATTAAGCTCGTAATCTACTAGTTATTTTTTCTATCGATGAGATGGAATGGTACGGCGCACTCGGGCTTATGTCTTCGTCTGAATTTACTATTGCTGTCAACATAAAATTGACTCATTTAAAAGGCAAGTTTAAGGCTCTTCACAATTATTATCCCTAACAATCCATAAAATTTTTAAATATCATGATGTTTAAATTTCCAACATGCCTCTTTTGACAGGCGCATTGAAAATGAAAATTATTGCCAATATAAAGTTTATATTCATGGAACAACTTCACGTTCCATATTCAATTTTGCGAGAAGTAAGCTTTTAAAAAGTTATTAATGTGTCATTGCGTAAATAATATAAAATAGTTGCATGACGAACCATAGTAATTCATGCATACCGGTCAGATCTGAGTAATATAGAGCATTTCGCTATATATTCATCTTTTATCTAGTCATGTTAGGTTGTACAAATATTTAGCGCGATCTAGTTTATTCACGTGGTTAAATGATTTATTTGAATCCGCTTCAAATCAAATATGCTCACGACAATAAAAGATACCACGCGCACATGTGAAAGAACAACGTAGTAAATTCGATGAAAAGCATAATTTTAAAAATTGGATATATTTAATTGAAGTTAAACAACACCTCACCTGAAGAAATACCTAATCGAAGTCAATGATGATGATAATCATGCAATTAAAGTGGAAAAATGTACGAAGGAATAGCTGCTTGCGCCATTGCGTATAAAATTAGCATATACTATCACACCATATGGGATTAAATATTTACAAAAACACTTATTGTTTGTCATTATTTGTATTAAAAATAAACCCATAGCATATTTCACTGCATACATTTACGATAAATTTACTGATAGAGTGAAAATTTGAAGAAAGTATAGCATTTGCAAATGAAGGCGACAACCGCCATGCACAATCTTTAGCATAAATTTGCATTTTGAGGTTTTCTCATTAATATATGCAACGGTACATCAGTTTGTACTATTGGTTTTCAAAAGCTACTTATCTTGGCTGAAATGATCTTGTAATAAAATAGTCTGCCTTACATAACTTCTAGTGTGATTCATTCTTATTTCTGTGTATGCTGTTAGAGATTAACAGTACTAACGATTTCTGATTTGTCTATATCCATATTTAAACGTCTTACTTTGGAGCGCATTCTTGATCTGCTTAAAAGTGACTGCTTAAAATATGTATATTATTTTTTTTAATTTAGACGAGTAATTTGATAGATTAGTTACATACAATTTTGAAAAGCAAAACTAATCGCAAGGGAATTCCTCAAGTTGTATGTGTTTTAATTAGTGGAAATCATGTAATGTTACAAAGGTCAACTTCGGCATTTTTCAATTTATTGTGTACGTCCTTTGGATATCTCATCGAAGTGATTGCTTTTTGGAGAGTTTAGCTTAGACATTTTTACTTTATTTACTGAATAAGTACTTTAGTTAAATCATTAAATATTTTATATGGGAAAAACATGTTATGTCCTAAATACGTGTTTGAACTAATTTATAATTGTAAAACAACTTTTGTCCAAATTTTTTTAAACTGTTACACAATACAAATGAACATTTTTAAAAATTTTTACCTGCAATTTTAAAACATGCATTTAGGGAATATTGCCATATTTGAATTTTTGAATTTATTCATTTATACTTCATGACGGACATATTTGGCTTCGAACATTATCGAAAAAGATAAACATTGTCATTTTTACTGCTACATAGTAAATATGAAATTAATCTACAAAAAAATAAGTTATCTGAAAACTTGTTCAAATAGCAATATAATAATTTGCTCACTAAATAAGGAATTAGAATGCAGCTATATTTTAAGATTTTCCCAAACGATTTTTAATAAAAGGAACCAAATATGCCTAAAATATTCATATTTGAATTGGCACGCATAAATTTATTTAAGACATTGAGATTTGTTCTCAGTTTGCATTTAAAATTTCATTATCTGTTACTTTTAATTTTACAAAAATGTGAAATTAGTTATCTATTAACTACCGCAGTTCGTCGCTTTTAATCCATATTTAAAATGAATCTTAAAATAAAATCGATTTTTCATTTTCCTTTCCTTTGCACTTATTCCTATCAGATGACACAATCTTAATTTTATCATCTAAATTCCCTCTATTTTTTAAAGATTTTGCAGGCATATACACTAAATTATTCAGTCATTAGAATTAAATGCATATTTGAAACTATTTCGTGAAATATGATTAAATATTGTCATTTATAACCAATCATGTGTTTTTTATGGTATTTATTTATGGTCATTTGTGGTAAGGACTAGTCTGCAAATGTTAATTTAAAAGTTTTTTTTCAATTTTAATCTCTATTTATCTGAAACAAATTTTAATTTTTTTTATATTTTCCGACAAATGCGAAGTTTGTAGATTTTGAGAACTAGAAAGCAAAACGATGAAAAATGATGTCCACATTTTAGAGATTAAAAGCAGCAAATTCATCTAATAAAAACAGCCGCATAAATGCTTCGATTACAATGGATTTAAAATTGGCAAACGTTTAAGGACGTCTAATCAGAGTCTGAGTTTATTCAAAAACTAGCAATAATTGCAATTTGTCAGGACAACAGTAATTTCTTATACAATTTAACAATAATTGATTGCGCGGATGGTGGTAACAATACTTTAAATCAAGTTTGCGAGCTTGAAGTAAACATCAATACCATTGTATTTAACCAGTCTTCGAACAGCATTACAAAACTACTATTGATTTCCATATAAATTCAATGCGGTTTGATCCTCGATATTCAGTTTGCCGTCGTACTATGATGAGGATAATGGAAAGTTAAAACGCATCAGTACGTTGCGGCTGGCGGTAGTTTTGTTATTTTGTTCGACGACTCGTTAAATAAAATTGGATTGGTGTTTACTTCTAGATGCAAACGTGACTTAAAGAATTGTTACCACCACCCGCGAAAACAATTATTGTTAAATTGTGTTGCCTATATATGTATATATGGTGAATGCTACTTACAGTTATTGTTCGTGACTGCATATAAATTGCACAGCCGACATTTTCAGTCATGTTCAATGTATGCGAGACCGCTGGAGGTGAGAGCCGCATATCTAAAATTTATTTCCATATATATTCAGCGCGGTTTGATCCTTGATAGCCAGTTTGCCGTCGTACTCTGATGATGATCATGGAAGGTCGAAACGCGTCAGTGCGTTGCAACTGGCGGTCGTTTTGTTATGTTGTTCGACGACTGGTTAAATACATTGGGATTGATATTTTCTTATAGTTTCATTTTAAACAAAACAATTATTAACTTAATTTTAACTTAAGGAATATGCATTATTGAGTTCATGGAAATTCTGCATGTGTTCAATATTAATGACTTATTAGATCACATAAAATATATTATGTTTATAATATTTCAAATCATAGATTTGAATTTGGTTACTCTGAATCATTGCGTCCTTTGCGAATTTTAATGAAAATTACGGTAAATACAAACACCAAATTTTGTTCACTGTCATGTTATTAGATATATTCTCTCAAAGTAATGCTACAAATTGTGTAAAAAGTGCAAAAGCAAGCAATTTCGATTAAAGTTAAACCTTTCATGTATAGTAATCGTCCAAATGAGTTGTGTCTGTTTTGCGTATTCTCTCGTTGCTCATGAACACCATTCGTTCTGAACGAGTTCCAATAATTAGCTAAATTTGTGGCTACGTTATTCATTTTTCTAACTTACATGTGTATGGGCTATTCTATCCGAGAGTAATCCGCCACATTAATCATTGTAACAATAATTTAACTCTTGTTACCAAGTAATCAGTTCTACGCTCGCATACACTTTGCCTCTTATTAATGAAATTAAAAATACATATTTATTGTTTCATATTCCTCTAGGCACGGCAGCTGGCTACAACCCTAGTCATAGTCTGTAAGCGATACTTCGCAGATCGCAAATGCTTTTTTTTTTAGCATAACGCCTTATTGATGCAATTTTGAGGTCGAACTCTGCATCATGGTCTGTAAAAATAACTTTTACGTGCACAGAAAACCTGTGGTATTCACTGCTAGTGTCGGCTTCAATGGTAAATATTGGTCTAATAGGGTAATATTTTGTCGAAAATGAGCACAAATGACAGCTCATCACGAGCCAAAGTCAGCGGATTCATGAAATTGATTTTGTGTTTTGGCATTGCATTCAATATTTTTTACAATTTCTCCATTTTGACACTTTCTGAGAATATCTTTCACCATATAAAGTGAATAAAAGCATGAATGAAATGTTGCCACGAGACAAGTCAGATATCACTTTGCTTTATGCCAAATGCGTTTAGTTGCGTGTGTGCGATCGGAAAAAATTATAAAATCTCTTTCGCTGTTCACGCTTATTGTTTAACATTCCGAATTTCATTGTTTATTTAAGATATCAACGCAGTTCCGGATATTTCGTGTTCATTTTTTCTAAAAAAATATTTACATTCTGCAGTTTTATAAGTAGCATACCGTATACGAATGCATCCGACTTAGGTAGGCATATATTATAAATAGTCATTATCCGTTTTCGACTGATGTCACAACTCAACAGGACAGTTTAGTTGTTAACACTAATAGTAGAATTATGGTAGATATAATAATTAATCATCAATATGGTGCACCAGCTACTCGCATCGACGGTCGAAGCTCAAAAACCATGTGAATTCTCTGCTATTGTCGGTTGCACATTAATCAACCGCTGCGACATGGAAGTAATACAATATAATAGGCGGCAGAACAAAATTGAATGGTTTTTAGAAATTAACTTTTATATAATTTACTTACATGTAATACAGTTTCCGAAAATTATTTTTATTGCAGGCCATTGATTTCTAAGCAGACTTCAGGGCCTGTTACGGAGCCACCTCCTTTGATTTATAAAGCTAAACAATCTGACGACACATGGTTTATCAATATTTGTGAAAGGGTGACAGTTGATGCAACCCCAACATAATCGATTTCTTTAGAAAATCACTTTGTTCTTGTACAAATAAGGGTGCATTTGTCATATATGCTTGCACACGTGTGATGTGCTTACGTATTGCGAATGTTTCTGAACAAAAATATTCCGAAGCCCATCACAGATATGCTATATAGGACTAAAATTATTAACTAATGGGATGTTACGCCTGCATGTTGTTGATATAAACATTTGTGCGCAGACGAAGTTGTGCAGGTCAATGTAGCTGAATTTTGAAAAGCTCGGGCTTAAACGTTTAAACTAGCAGACCGGTTAGTCAGAGCCACATATGCGGTGGAGTCAAACAGCTTAAAAATTATAAACTCTCGCGTCGTTGAAAACTCGTACAGACTCCCACTAGTTTGTACAAGCATAGCTTACTTCGTGTCATGATATGTCGAGTAAGCACACCCAACCGTGGTTTGTGTCATTAGAATTCAGTGAAAACACCGTTAGAACTTCCTCTGAATTCATTGAATACTCACCGTTAGTTTAAGTATCAATTGAAATTAGACTGCTACCGAAAAATTTACAAATTATCCAATTGCTATTGTCCAGTCGATTCTTCTAGAGGGAAAATCTATCCCTCGCACAGTCGTAAAATTTATCGAAGCTTGAATGTGACCTTTCACTATGGTTCGATGCTAGCGTAGACTTTAATTACCAAAATTGTTGGAAATATCTTGTCCATTGGAATGCAAATATTGTCAGATGTTTGAATACTGCCACCTGGGTAATTTCGCTGTTTTTGAAATCGCCAAATTTTGTTACCTGTATTAGGCGTACTATCACAGTGCACAGAATAAGCACTTCAACTAGACGAGATTTGGATGCGTAATTTTCCAAAATTATCAACATAATATGTTGGATTTGTACATTCGCTGTCATGTATTTTAGAGACATTATCGTTGGCTTTTTCATATTTTTAAGGTAGTACACTTCAAAAAATTACTTATGTGCTAGGCAAGGTTGGATAAATTTTATTTCCAAAAATTTTACTTTTGCGTTTACGATTTTGCACGATGACTTTATATAATGATTTATAGACAAAGGGATCATTTTCGATTAAAAATTTATTTAAATATGCGTAGACTTTTCGATTAAAAATTTATTTAAATATGCGTAGACTGTTGATCTAGCTCACAACCCTTCAATTCTTTATTACTTAATTTATACTAGTGATACATATGGAAAAATACGCCCGCATGATTGAGGATTCCAACTTGTATTTATATGTTGCGCAAGCTAATTGTAGTTTACTAAATAAACTAATGGTTTTGGGGTTATTTTTAATTGGATATGTAATAAGAAAGTAGTACAAATGATTTTTTCTTCGGCAATGCGCCAATTCTGGATGGCACGAGTACACAAATCAAATTTTGAGGTTTTTATAATTAACAGTAAAAAATAGAACAAAAAGCATTAGGCTAATAAATATTTAATATATAATAATATTGAGAAATAATAGATAATAATATTTCTATATTTGGAAAATAAAATGAAAAGTAAATGTCCATCGTGATCCAGGTAAAATACAGAACAATAATTTAAAATAACATGATCAGATACAGAAAAAGTATAAAATTTAACTTTTATCAGTAATGTTTGCAAAAACGATTAGGCAGATATATGTCATATAATTTTTAGGTTTGAAATGCTTCAAATTTACTGTCATAGTAAAGGTTGTTATGAAGCTAGGACAGCGAATGAAGTCGTGAAAAATTAAACAACTAAATCTATAGAACATTAGATAAATAATTTAATATAGCACTGAATAATTAATTTAAAATGTATTATAAATGTGCATAAATATGCGAAACCTAGAAGTACAATATTATATTATAATTTAAAACAGGTAAAGATGACCTAAACAGAAATATTATTGATTAACAGTTTAATAATTTCTGAAAAGCAAATACCTATATAATTTCAAATAAATATTAATGATGAATTTTTTGTGTGTAGCACGAAAGTTAGGTAGAGATTTGTGTAAATTGAAAATTTTTTATATATTTCACAAGAAATAACTTTAAAAATTAAATGAAATTTAAATATTTATGGTGACAGTTGTAAATTAAAAAAATTAACACATTTATTGGCCTTGATTCATGGCTTCTCACTTGTCCCTTCAATTTGAAGACCTCAATCAGCAGCTTGTCTCTATCTTTTTCCAAATTTTCAGAACCTAATTTTCAGTCCCACCTTCAGGGTTGAAGCCATACGCACAGGAAAAAAATCAACTTGTGGAAAATTTGGTATCCTCATTCAAGCTAGACCTATTTATATTTATTGTAATTCCTAAAGTGTTTTATTGTCTGCTTAAATATCTGGTCTTCATACCTAATCTATACTACTGAAATGTATACTCAAACGTTTCCATGTCATCTCCTCCACGAACAAAACAATTTATATACGCATGTGTAATTCAGTAAACTTAAATTTATAGAATAACTATAGGCAAACCTTATGGTTTGACATGTATGCCTATCATTGATGTCTCTATTTTAATTGTTGATCAGGACGCGAAGAAGGAACAAAAAAATATTTTGATTTCAATATTGCAGTAATCCTCAAATACCCCAGTTTACCTAATCCCATCCTGTTTGCAATGGTTTTAGAGAGATTTAAAAACTTTTGAATAGTATAAAGTATTATTCCATCGTTTAGGACAAGATCAGATACAGCCTTCACTAACGAATCGTAACAACCAAACCACCTTAATACTCCATCCTGTATAAAAGTTAGTTTTCCATTTGTATATCCTTTAAAAGCATATACATATCTGTATATATATATATATATATATATATATATATATATATATAATAAGTGTAAAATTAATTATTTGTTTTGTATCCCTACTATTTATATTTATATCTACACAAATTCTTATAAAATATCCATTTATACTTATACATCACATACTATATCTGCCTGCATATATAAATAAGCATAAGCAACAATGTAGGTTCTTCCCACATCTTTATAATATCTATATATCCATCATATATATACATATATATATATATATATATATATATATATACGCCATATATGATATTATATACAAGCAACACCTGTGAGTCCCTCAACGGAAAAATTATAAAAAATAATTAAAATAAATATAAATAGATCCCCTTTGAATGAGGATACCACATTTGCCACAAGTAGGTTTTTTTCTGTGTGTATGATGTCAACCATGAAAATGTGACTGGAAATTAAATCCAGAAAATTTGGAAAAAATTGAGTACAAAATCTTGTTCTAAGGTCATTTTCAGACAAGCAGCTGAGGGACGGCTTCAAAAGGTAGGGACAATTGAGAACCCATCAGTCACGGCCAATAATAGGTGCACCTGGAAATGTACAGGATTCAAGATTTTACCGACCTACGAGTGCCATCAATTGTCCCGTACTAGTAAAATGCGGTGAAATCCACAACAAGAAGGACAGCACTTTGCAACAAAACTCAACAATTATGAACACGTTTATGTCCAAGGAAATAATGTAGCTATTTATTCAAGGTGTTTGTCATTAATTATTTACATTATTTTTTGCAGCTAACGAAATAATAAGTTGAATATGAAGTTTCGAAATAGACCTACAATTGCAATGTAAAATTGTATTTTCATCGTCATATATATGCCATTTTCTGATTTATTATTTGATGAGCAATACTGAATGCCCCATAATGATGCATGATGTTGTTTAATGATGTATAGATAGATGGTAGATTTATCAAGTCAAATAAAAATCTTGGATTAGACGATAAAAGGCAGAAATAAAATAAACATACTGGATACAATTTGGTTTAGTCCATACCTGTTTATAGAATGACTAAAATATTAGTTAAAACAAGAACAAAAGTATAAACTCTAGTCAGAATAACGAAAGGTATAATCTCATGTACAATTGCGTTTCGTGCTTACTGGCAATTAATGTGCGGGAGTCGGTACTACGCACTATACTTATAATATTTTTTGTTCAATGAATGTAGGAAAAATTGGACAGTGCAATAATTTATTTATCAAATCTATGAAGGTTAAATCTAAATATGTAGCATTCTGCTGTTTTCTTTAAACATATATTGCTATTCAACATGCTTTATGCAGTGACGTATAATAATAAAAGTGTCAAAGACCACATTTTCGCATCTGGGTCAAGGCTGTAATAACACAATAAAATTTGACAATTACGACACAGCTCTACTGCTGAGGACATCGTAAAAGAAGCATAGTCCAAATTATTGCAATTTCGAATTAATTTATTGGTAGCCATTTGGTTGTTTGTGTATATTACATCTTATTGCAAATTAAAATTTCACTGCTAAATGTTTCGAATTGATTTTATTTTATGTGTATCTCTAATGTGTGACGGTTTAACATAAAATGTTCTTCGGTTTAAAACTAATTTATCCCGTATTGATAAAGTTTAAAACTAGATTTGATTGAACGGTTTCAACAAATCAGAAATATACGTCGCACGGTTATGAAAATAAAAATACAAATTAGTTTCAGAAATTAATCTAAATTCACATTATTTCACCGAATGCGTTTGGATTATTAAAACCAAACTGAATTGGTTAAAAATTAAACCCAAGAATGGCGCATTAATGTAAGTTAATTTCCTAACAAAAGAGAATAATATGGCTGATCAATAGAATTATAATAGATTTTTTACTTAAAATTTGGGACCATGCTTTTATTCTAATAAACGTTGTTTTATATTGACATATGGCAGGTTATTTCTTTTATACTTTTTAAAATCTAGTTATTAAAATCTTGCGTGTGTAGGAAAGCAAATTTCTTTTTTAACTTCGAGTATGATCACAGTCAAATATCAAGATTATGCTCTAATGTGAGAAATATTACTTTAATTTCGTGTAGGTTTAGACTCACAAAATGTTATGTAAATTATATTCAGTGCAGAAATGGTTTATTTCTATTCAAAATATATTAACTATATGCAGTTGAACAATACTTTTTTCCCACTATAATTACACAATTCTCCTTATATTAACAGATGGTGCCTGATATATCAGTATTAAATATTTTAGGAAAGTAAAATTTATCCTGAATTAGCAACTATGACGCTTTAATATAAAATTTTAACAATTCAAATTTAATGGTTTTAATCGGTATATTCTGTCACAATTCGTTTAATTAAAAAAATGATGAATTGATTTATCGACTTGTTATTATTTTCGCCGCGAAGCAGTGAACTGTTGCAATCAAATCTATATTTGTAAGGTCACCGGTTGAACCGTAGCTGGCTACTCATTTACGCGGTTAATGATTTGGCAGTTCGTGAACAAAATAGCTTTAATCGGGTTTACCAAGACTAAAGATATTAATAGTTATTTGTAAGATTTGAAATAAGTTACAAAATATCGAATTTTTAATTTATTTTAATCCCTTTAAATTGATTCAAACTTATACGAAAAATTAAAATACATAAGTATCAATTACCTTTTTTTTAAAACCAAAGTATTTTCATTTTTGGAAAATTAGTTCCGACTAAAAAACAACTTCTGGTATAATTACTGAAACTCTTCATTTATGATACTAAAGCACAAGCGTTTAAAAAGAAAATAAAGACTTTATATATGAAAATTTTGATAGGAAATTTGGGGCTAGGAGAATTTCAGAAATATGTTTCATTTTAACTGCACAAATTAGAGAAAAAAATTTTTCTGGTCAACTGATTATTCATAGAAAGTGGAAAAATATTCTATTTAATTTTTGGTAGTGTAGATTCCAAATAGTTCGTTTTAATCTATTTAAAATATTTATTTATTATTCATTTTTTTGCATGTATAACAAGAAAAGCTCCGCAAATATTTATAATATTTTGTTAATGAATTGAACAAGTATCCAAAAGTAGCTAGCAAAAATAAAATAAAATTATTATATTTTATGGAACATTACTCAGTGCACCAATAATTCGGAGGTGCAAAGTTTGGATAATAAATCTGCTTTATATATATATATATATATATATATATATATATATATATATATATATATATATACATATATACGTGTTTGTGTTGTTGTGCCTCTGTGTGGTATTTCAAGCAGTCATTTGGTAATATAGTACAACGACAGTAGCAAATCGATTTTAAAATCTGATTGCGTAATACGCTTATGGCAATGAAGCAGAAACGAATTTATATGCAGATGCACGTTCATTGTATATGCGCCAATAAGTAAGCCGTTTTTGTTGTTATCACAACTTAAAGCTATGATATTTAGTACTTTATTTTTACTAGTTGTTTTGAAATCAATTCTAATTGTTATTTGGTCTTCATTGTCAATAACGTTGCGGAAAATCTACCTGCTTTACTAAATTTTTAGTCTGAAATACCCTCATAATAGAATTTTATGTAATCGATGAAACACAGTTACAAATATATCTGAGGAGTTAATTTAATTGGATAAGTAAAGATTATTAGATTGTGTGTTAGCAACAGCCAGTAGTTTGCATTGTCGCCCAAATGATGTTGTGCATTAAAATTATTCTGTTAATTCGAATCGTATAAAACAGTATCTAATCTATACCTCTTTAATGGTCACCAGACATGTATAACCTTCGGGTCTGATTAAAATTTTTTCGAAGAACTATGACTATGCAAAATTTGAAAGCTCAAGGTGTTTTAAATTTAAAATGAGAAATGCGACTCACGTTATGCCCGACTATATTAATCCTTCGTGCACTATCATAGAGAACTGATTTTCAATTCACTGCCTGAAATGACGGATAGAAACAATACAATTTAAAAAAAATTAAATATAAAGAAATATATTTCACAACTTACATAAAATGTCTGTGTTTTATTAAACAACAATTCATATAAGCTTAAATTATTAAATTAACAATCTAAAATATGTTTAAGATAGTCCAAACCTCTATTGACTGCTCTTTTACACCACAAAATATAAATTATTTTTTATTGTAACCGGATACTGGAATTAAGAAAATAAAACAATCTGAAATTATTAAAAATGCGTAGACAATATGATTTACTGCAAATATAAAAGTAGATAGTTTCATGAATTAAATTTTTATAAATGGCTCGTCTAAATTCAAATGATGATGAATAAATACTTTTTTAAATGCAGAAATTAGTTACAAATTTAATTCGATGGGAATAGAAAAGCTTGTGACTGTTGTGAAACATTAAATCATCCCATGCTTGTTCCGAATGGAAAAAAGATGCAAAACAAGTAAACTAAAATTAACTTACCTTTTTTATGGCTAACACTGGCTGAGTTCCAGTAGTTTTGTTATTGGCAAAATTATAGCAGCGGTTGGCGCTAGCCATCATCAGCCAATCAGCGGTTGGCGCTAGCCATCATCAGCCAATCAGCGGTTGGCGCTAGCCATCATCAGCCAATCAGCGGCGGCCGAAATATCTCGCAGAAACTAAACTACTGGAACTCAGCCTGTGGTAGTAACAACAAAATTCAGTTAATCTAATCCACAATTTCCAACTGAGCTAAATGGTAAAAGACTGAGAACGCTTTAACCGAGTTTCCTATTACAGTAATATTTCGGGTAATCTAAACAATGTTTGGAGAGATCCTGATTCATATTTTGTAATTTTCTTATTAGCAATGATAGTAATACATAACATTTTTTATATAAGCAAAGATTTCTAGCCATATGCATGAGACCGTATTCATGATATAAATCGTGGTTGTGGCGATAAGTTTCAATTTCAAGCTCAATAACATCGTATAATTCTAAATAAACTAATATTTTATCGTACAAAGGCATATTTGCTTATGGCGTCAATACTTTTTGCATTTTGATAGGAAATTTACTTTTCCTCATCCAAAATAAATTTACCAGCAATATATCTTTTAAAAAGGAAAAACCTGAACATAGTCATGCGATGATATGTAAACTGTTTTGTTAGAAATTGATTATCACATTCCACTAAAACCTAATATCATTTTAACAATTCTAAAGCACATTTGAATTACATATTTTAATAAATCGTTTATTCGAGTTTCCAATTTACTATAGCATTAATAGATATGCAAAATTCAACTTGATACAACATGTCATGCCAAAATGCCTTCTAATTTATTTTATATATTGATTCATAAACGTTTTGATCAATATTGTTTGATTTCGGAAGACAAAAATTAAGAAATTAATCAAATATTACTTACTAAACCTTCGAATTTATCATCAACGATATCAGAAAAACATTATTTCTGATTTGTTGTACGTATTTTCTTTACCAATTTGCATTTATTTGATATGGAAATATAACATGTTGACCAAAAATGTGACCGTTGAAATAGTTTTGTGTCATGTCTCTTGAGCAGAAATGTTAAGCTTTTTCCGTTGCATGAAAATTTCGTTTTGTTTTTAACAAACTAAATTCTACAAATTTTTATTCTTATTCATTAATTGAGATTTACGAGACGTTACTCATTTTAATATAATTTAAGGCTGTATTAGTTTACTGTTATCAATATCCAAACAAGAGACGTTTGTATTGATCACCTATACAGATTTCGCCCAACGCGAATTAATCTTTTTACCGACAAATTATTTAGTTTAAAACGAACTTTTATAAGGCAAACATTTAAAAACTAGTATGCTGTCAAAACACCGAAATAGAAATACTCATTGTGTTGTCTTCCAGTTGTCTAAAAAAATAAATTTAATTGCTTCATTTCTCTGTTGACAGTAGATATAACTGCCCGTTTTATAAGCAAATAGCGAATTTCTAATGAGGAAGCCCAGTGGTCTATTTGCTGTGAAGGCTTAGGTAATCGCAAACTTCATATAAAAATAAAAAACGTCACATATATTTTAGGAAATATGAAATATAGTAAGTTTTACAAGTAATAGGATACGCGTTTTTATTTATTGGGTTAGGATTGCTATTTGGAATGCTACACACAATTATTTACATTTTTAAATGATTTTGCGCCGGGTGTGTTGACACATAGTAATTAGAATTTATTTTACAACGAAATAATTACAATAAGCTCACCCAACATTTTTTTTGATATTTATTTTAATTTTTGCTATTTTATTTGACATGCCGGTGGTCTTTTTCAAAATTCGCACTCGTTACAGCAACACCACAAGTTTTATACAACAATCTAAAACAGAGTCGTATTAATTCTAATTAGGATATTTGTTAATCGTGACACATTTAATTACCAAGGCACCATATAATATTGTCGGTTTGTTTTAAGAAGTTTAATCCCTTTAACATAAAGCCAAATTTATACAATGTTTATGTCAAGAGGAAATAAAAGTGATGCTTTTTATCTCGATTACTACAAGTAAATGTTATTATTGCAAAACTAAAAAATATAAAGCAATTTCCAATTTCTTTCAAATGATCGGGTACAAAAAGCTGTAAATAGCAAAATATAAATTAGCATTTAAAAATTATAAAATAGCATTTTGAAATTTGCTGTGTCAATGGCGAGAAAACCATATGAAAATCAACATAAGACAATTAAAATTTGTTTGGTCAATAAGAAACCCAAGAAAAATAGATTTTTGCACAAATTAATGCTGATAAATTTTATAGACATGTATACTAAATCATTAATTCCGTTATAATATATATTTATATAACTATATATATATATATATATATATATATATATATATATATATATATATAAGTAATAGCAGAAAATTAATTTTATGAAGTATGGCGTTGACGAACTTACTGGGCCCACATCAAAAACTTGAAAGAACACGCATTAACGACGCTCAAACTGGGGCACATTTGATTCAGTCTAGCAACTCACCCACAGTGCCGCTATCAAGCAGCTTAAAGGTGGTATAATATTGCAAATTACACTATGCGTGAGGATTGGTACAAACAATAGCCAATGCTAGTATGTATTAGGTTTTGCGAACCTAGTAACAAATTAGTTCAGTTGTGACCAGAAGGATAAACCAAAGGCAGCATGAACGGAAAGTATAATCTCATGCACATTCGTTTCGTGCTTACTGGCGACTCATCAGTAGGAGCCGGTATTACGCCCTTTAACCACTATATATTTGGTAGAAGAATGTGGAATAATAGGACGGTACAATCTCCTATATTATATTATATACCGTCCTATTATTCCACATTCTTCTACCAAATATATAGTGGTTAAAGGGCGTAATACCGGCTCCTACTGATGAGTCGCCAGTACAGCAGTGTTATACTTTCCGTTCATGCTCCGGTTTATCCTTCTGGTCACAACTGAACTAATTTGTTACTAGGTTCGCAAAACCTAATACATACTTGCATATATATTAGCTCTTCGCAACAAACAGTATTTAACTGTAAAATAGCCAATGCTGCCGGTTCATGCCCCGGATATTTTACTTCTTGCAGGTGCTTGATGAAACCCGACGTAGGGCGGGAATGATCTTCCTGATAAATTGCATATTTAATTCGCGTCTTTAGCCGTATAGTGTATGATTTGTTAATTTCTAAAGGTTATTCGAGCCACGTTTATGCAAGTTCTTAAAAATCTTTAATTTGTACCCGATCAGGTTTAAACCGACCTACGTGGCAATGTTTATTTGCAACTTTATGCAGTGTTGTGCTAATAATGAAAACAGGCATCGAAAAAGTTTCTGGAAGTTTACTTTTACTTCTTTATATAAAGGCTTGAAGCTTAGATTGTCTGCATTTTGGTCATTTAAAAAGAATAATTGCTGAAGCTACATCAGAATCAGCCTTAGTGAAAACTCGTCAAGTACTGACAGAGTACTCGACAGGTACTGACGAAAAATCATTCATTGTAAATATATCCGAGAATTGTGTAAACTGTGTAGCAGGGTTGGTAAATTGGAGGATTGATAGACTACGATTTCTATGTGCAACAGTTACGATTTCGGTTTCGACTAATTGGGGCAAGTATTTGATAATTTGCCAATATAAACGAAATTGGTTTACTTAGTAAAATATCTTGTCAACCGTACTGCATATTTTATTTAAACGGACAACAATCTGTGGTCATTTATCAACTAATGAACATCAATTCAGTGTAAAAAGTATGATGTCTGTGGTATAATAAAAGATTGCGAGCGCGTTATTGGTGAGTCAGCTTTAAATAGATACAAAATAATCTTCACCTGAAGAAAGGAAGAAGAACATAAGTTGGCCTATGTTTAAAAATTGCGAGTATTATTTGGCAAGATTTGCTCAGTAGATGAGTCTAGGATAACTCAAGGTCACAGAAATATCTGGCAAGTACCCGACGCGTTCGAATATGGACGAAGCCGGTATTCTTGATGATTTTTTTCTATACAAAGTTGAATTCATATTGACTATATATATATATATATATATATATATATATATATATATATATATAAACATACTCCTGAATAAAAAATTTTATTGTGAAGATTTTTGCTAGGATTTGATCTGTTAAAATGCTGACAACAACGTCACAATGCAATCCGTAGTAGCTGTCAGAATGCCATCGGATTCAATCTCCTATTGCTAGGGAAGAATAATTAATGTGAATGAAATCAGTTCTGTTCAGGAATCGCTTACCTTTTTCTAAATGTATCATTTATAAGGTTAAATTATGTAATATTCTGTCTGATAAGTAACTGCATTGCAAAGTGTAATACTATTAATCCTTATATAGGATTCCTATAAATTATTTCCGTTAAAATATGATAGATTAGATATTCCAGTAGAGATATTTACATCTTTGATATTTTGTTAGATAAGTTACATACTAAACGTGACCAGAAAGCAAATTAATCTAACGCTTCAAACATATCAATGTCTGCCTTTTCATTATGGCAAACGTACATTGTTTTAATCGTAAATTTCATCTAATTAGTTGTATAAAATGTTATATATATATATATATATATATATATATATATATATATATATATATATATATATATATAAACATAATATAAATCAATTTTGCGAGCTTTAAGTAAGCACGATTTTCATTCCATTTAACCGGTCAATAAAGAAAGCCACAATTAATATTACTATAATCAAGATTGCGATCTTCAAATTAACATCTGACCCTTTATGTACGCAAATGGTAACCCAATGCTTAGAGCATCAGATTCCAAAGCGGACGTGCTCAGATTCGAGCCCAGTCGACGGCAAATTCTGGACAGTAAGTGAATCGTGCGCAATAAGTATGAAATCGGTGTGCTAGATGAATTGCCTTTTCAACACTATTCCATGCTCAACATACTGCTCCATTCTGACAAACCTTTGTACATTAAAAGTCAGATGCTTTAGAAAGATCGCAACCTTGATAATGGTAATTGTCATTAAAGCTCGCACAACAAATGCCCGCTTAGGGTAACAACACTACCATCAGTCAAAAGTACTTCAGTTAATCTTCCGAGATGGTACGATGTACGTCTCATAGCTACATATCGAGTGTGGCTGGTTGGAAAACGTTATTGAATTGGATCCATTAGATGGAAAGAATGGCGAGATAAAATTGGGCCCGTCTGTTGCTTTATGTTAAGTGAAATTCAAGGATATAGCAATGTAGCGGTTAAGCTACAAATCTGTTTACAAACGATCATGGGTTTAAACATCAACCTCGACATATATGAAATACCGTGATGCGTGCGAAATTGTAACGAAATTGGTGTAGTTGATAAATCCAATAAATAGCTTATTCTTAGTCTACTTTCCCTAAAACATATATGCATCCAATTTCATTAGTTGCAATTTAACGTAGTATTGTGTTTTCAGTTAACATAATGTCAAACGCATAGTGACAAGATGTAGACTAATTGTAAGAAATTTTGTCAAAAGCGATATTTAATCTGATTCACTTCCAGAAAAAACCGCGCAAAAATATAATTTGGTATGTAAACAAAAACTGCGTGTAATGCGCGATGACGTTACTGTTAGAGCTTTAAATCCCAACTTCGGCAATTTTGGAAAAAACCGATGATTTTGCAATAAGGATAAAATTGGTCCAATTGATGGAATGAATTTTTAAGATAATACGTGTACGTTTGTATTGAGAAATTTTTTTAAACTTAAAGTATTAGAAATCTGTTTTTTAAATGAAAATAAAATCTGCAAAAAGTTTAATGTCAATTTTGAATTGAAGAAGCATTGCTCATAATGAAGGTGACACAAATGAAAACATTCCGCTTTAAAATAAATACCAAACTATATTTCTGGTCTTTTGATCGTGAAGATAAAATTTCAATTCATGCCAGCTAACTTAAATTACTTAACATATTACCTAGAAAGTTTTTTCGTCGTTATTCTGACACCTATTAATAAAACACAATATCTAGAGATTATAATGTGCAATTTGAGCCTATATTATATATGGCTTGAAAATTAGTAGTACAATACACCTTAGAGGATGAACTTTTTTGGGTCACCATTAATAAAAACGCGCATTCAATGTAATTTAAACATTTGGTTTTTATCGCTACCTTATTATTATAATCAAGCAGAACATTTCACCAAAAAAGTACACCATTCCCATGATATTTAAATTAATTTACGCGGCTAATATCAGGATAATATTTTTTTAAATGTCACCGACAAAAAACACATTAAGCATATATAGTCATCTATCTTTAAATTTGTATAGGGTGAAATCCAATTATTTTTTTCCAAATATGTCCGCACATATTTGGTGTCCATACGTTAATTTAATAACTCTGACATTATTTTAAAATTCATGCTAGAAATCAATAAATCTACTGTAAAACAAGTCAATGTGCTTCAATACACAACCATTGATTTCGCGGGTGGTGGTAAATTATACCAATAAAGGTTGCGGGCTTTAAATAAACACTAATGAATATAACCATTCATCGAATAGTTTAGCAAAACCACCGTCAGTCACAGGCATTGACGCGTTTCGACCTTCCATGATCATCGTCAGTGTACGACGGCAAACTGACTAGCGAGGATCAAACTGCATTGCATATTTGTGGAAATCAAAATTAGATATGTGGCTCTCACCTCTAGTAGTCTCGCGATCCTTGTACTTGACTGGAAATGTCGGCTGCACAATTTCTATGCAGTCACAAATAAAAATTGTTTGCTGGTTTCTGCCACAACTATACATAGACATTACAATTAAACAATAATTGATTGCGCGGGTGGTGGTAACAATTATTAAGATCAAGTTTGCGAGCTTGAAGTAAACACCAATCCCATTGTATTTAACCAGTCGTCGAACAACAGCAAAACTACCGCCAGTCGCACGCACTGACGCGTTTCGACCTTCCATGATCATCATCAGAGTACGACGGCAAACTGACTAGCGAGGATAAAACCGCAATGCATATATATGGAAATAAAACTGAGATATGTGACTCACACCGCCAGTAGTTCCGCATAAATTGTACTTGATAGGAAATTTCGGCTGTACAATTTATATGCTGTTACAAACATTAAATTTTTGAAGCTTTCGTCACATAAATATAGATAATACAATAAAACAATCATTGATTTCGTGGGTGGTGGTAAAATTTCTTTAAATCAAGTTTGCGAGCATAAAGTAAACACTAACCCTATTGGCTTTAACCAGTCGTCGGAAATTATTACAAAACAATTGCCACAGAGTTACTTTTTTTATCGGTTCATGAAGCTAAACGAATTTAGTTATGATTAGTGCATGATAGATTGTCTGTACATCACCCCAGGCTCATTTCTCTAATTATAAATTTCATATTCGTGAATACAACCGTGGTACCAAACGCCTTTAATTTTTACTAAACATCAATTCAATTTTTTTTCCTGATAAAACATAATACAACATGTGCATAAAAATATACGTTCGGTAATTTTCATGCGAAAAGTGCTTCTGAAGTACAGAGAGGCACAATTTGATAGTATTCATTGATCTAAATAAATAACATTGATAGAAAATTATTCCAATGAAGCGGCTAAAGAAGGGGAAAATATCATTCTTATACGAGATTGCGCTACATAATAAGGTATAACGTGTGTAGATGTTACTGGTTAGATTGGCTAAACAGTTTCGTTAACCTGGCCTCTGTAACGAAAATTGAGTCACGCAATATGTGTAAGGCGTAAAGATTATATTGATGATACAACTTGATATATACAAGTTCCCTGCCTTATTTTATGATGACAATGATACAACAATAATTGCTTCCGCCGGTAGGGGTAAAAATTCTTTAAATCAAGTTTACGAACTTGATGATGATCAAGGAAGGTTGAAACGCGTCAGTGCGTTGTGACTAGCGGTAGTTTTGTTATGTTGTTCGACGACTGGTTACATACAATGGTTGTATTTGCTATTGCTCTCAAACTTGATTTAAAATTTTACCACCACCCGCGCAATCAATTATTGTTTAATAGTATTCAGTGGTCCACTAACAACATAGGGTGATTGTAAAATACTGTTATATAAACTTATGTCGGTTTAAGTGATTTTTGCGCAAAACAAAACGAATTCACAAACAAAGAAATTTGTTTTCGCTTGAATTACTTTACATATTTTGCTTTACATATATATGCAATACGATTTGTTCCTCGTTAGTCAGTTTTCTGTCGTACTCTACTGATGACCATGGAAGGTCGAAAGGCATCAGTGCGTGCGACTAGCAGTAGTTTTGTTGTTTTTCGACGACTGTTTAAATAAAATGGGACTGCTTTTTACTTCAAGCTCGCAAGCTTGATTTAAGGATATCTTAGTTTGTTCATCGACGCCAAAAAACCGAAGCATTAATGTGGAATTTGTAAATATTATTTTTCTTTAAATATAAATAATAATCAGCACTCGAAATAATTAATTTAAAGTATAATTTTTGAAACAGTGCCTTCATTATTTATTTTCGCGATTAAAGTTTAAAGGATAAAATTTTTTATTCATTCATTATTCTGAGTACCTTAGTATACTTTGCACTTAAATGTTTGCATAAAATATTTTTGCTTCTGTTTAGCCTAATTTTGGAATTTGTCACGATTATGATTTACAAATTTCAATTTTGTCCGTCTGAAACAATAATATTTAGTCAATTAAAATTATTAAATTTTTCCTCTGATTTCGGATAATATGATTTTTCGATTGTTAAATAATTTATAATAGGAAAAAATATATACTTCAAGCTGAATGAAATTGTAGCCAGTAATAAAAGTAGTTTGCGTATTTGTTGTAGCAAGGACGGCTCCGTCTGCAATTATTTATCAAGTAAGCCTTTAAGGATTTTCGTTGCAATCTAAAAAGTTAAGAACAATGCAGAATAACAGAATAATATAGAGTTTACTTACTTTTAACAATTCTATTTAAAAAGCTTAATGAATTTGAACTGCCCAAAATTCTTTGAATAAGGATCTACATTTCGCAGTGCTATCATCCTAAAATGCTAAAATGCAAATTGATGATGTGGAATAATTGGTCACAATCGTAGTCCGGGAAATTCTTGATTCCTTTCTCACTTTGATGTGCACAGATTTTTTTGTTTTTATGTAATTGTTCGGGAACCAATGTTTTCCCGATTTTTTTCATATTTTCGGGACTTTATTTTCCATCCCATCTTTAAGGTTGGCCTCATACACACAATAAAACAACTTGTGGAAAATGTGATATCCTAATTCAAAACAACTTTATGCATATTTATTAAACTTCCTAAATTGTTGATTTTGTTTTCCCTAACATACGGTTTGAATACATATTCTCCTATGCTTATATGTATACACCTAAATACCTATATCCCCTCAAACTCACAAACTTATGCATATATATGTGTATGAATACGCCTATCCGGGATGTCTTGATTTATTTGACAACTATTCTGAAACGTAGAATGATCAAGAAAATTTTCATTTTAATCCTTTTACATTAATCCTCAATAACCCGTTTACCTAATTTCATCCTGTGTGCAATATGTAATAGAGAGAGTTAGGTTAATAAGAACTATTTAAATAAAATATATTTGATCTAACGTTTGGACAAAACCGAATATGAAGCCTATAATACCGAATGTTAAATCAATTAAATACAAATTTATTTATACTCATATCCTGTAAAAATATAATTTTCCATTTCAAAATGTTAAGCAAAACCTTATACATTCCTATGCTTTAATATGATTACATATTGGTAATAAATTGTGTTCATAAAATCCCCATTTATTTTTATTATTGATATATTTATATTTAATTCTTCCTCAATGTTATACATAAATTTCGATTCATATATTCGTCTACACACTACATATTTTTCATAGATCGATAAAAAAAATAATCAAACATATGGGTTCCTTAAACATCTTTGCCAAACCTTTTTATATCCATCATATATATATATATATATATATATATATATATATATATATATATATATATATATATATATACTTTTTATGCAATGGATAAACCTACAGTCAAATATATATATATATATGTTATTTAATAAATAATTCATATTTAACAGTGTACAAAAACATATATATATATATATATATATATATATATATATATATATATATATATATATATATAAGCATAAAGGCGTGTTCTTTGAACTTCAATTATCTACGATTCACCCTGTGTACATCAGATATGACGTTTAATCAAATGAACTTTAACAAAGTCCCTGTGAATCTTATTGCATTATAAATCAAAATTATGGATCAAATGATTGTAGCATATTACATATATTGTGCGCAACCAATTAGCGTATTGAGATTTCGAGAAAATTTCAGTGTAAGGTAAAACTGGAAAACGTATAATGTAGAAGGTCAAAACATATGAATTTTGTCACAACTGAACAATAACATAGTCGTCTTTATTCGACATCTAAATAAAGATTACGGAATTGTTAATCTCGGGATTGGTGTCTTTCTAAACGTCCTTTTTAGTCGTTCTCCTGGCCTTAAACTGTACATTCTGAATGTAGATTAGATTTGTTTATATTATTAACCGTTAAATACACGTTTAGTGCTTTATACCACTTTGCTCTCATCTATTGAATAGTTCAGAACTTTTTTTTAAATTGACAGTTAGTTACAAATTTTATTTTGTTGGAATTTATCAAAGAGTTTAACAAATTTCGAGGCTTAATGTTCATCAAAATACAAAGAAAGCCATAAAAGCTTGTGGTGAAGAGACTTGTCTACCGGCTAGGATTTATTCAGTCAAGTGCAATGCTCGTTTATATATATATATATATATAACATATATATATATATATATATATATATATATATATTTATATTTATATATATTAAGGTCATAAATTTAATAAACATCATACGACCTGAATGCCATTACTCCCGCATCTTGTTAGGGAATGGATTTATATCTATTCTAAGTTAAAAATTAACTTTATAAAACTTTATTAACCAGCCGCGCGATCCATGAGGACTTTTTATTTTATTATGTCTATTCATATAGCAAAATAGGCATAAAATTCTATGTATTTGACTGCATCCATATAGTGTAGCCAAAATTTCCAATCAAGCACATTTTATGCGCGACTATTCGAGAAGTGAAAGACGGTTTTCTATGTTTTCCTATTATAGTTTTGTATTACAATTTAATTCTTCCCAGTCAGTTTGCTTTTTTGCTCTTATTATGATCATTGATATAGGTAACTTGGTAGTATGTGCGCCAGACGGTAGTTATTTCTACGTTCTTCAGTTGTTAAATTACAATTTGGATTTTCTAATATTTTTTATGATAACAATAGAAATTAAATTTCTGTTTTTATTACAGTAGGTTTGCTATGTTGTTTGAATTGTCTAGCAGATTGAGGATGGGAATTTATCTGAAGTTCAAAAAATTGATTCAATTAAAAGTTAACATCTCTCGAAATATCAAAGTCTGTTTTTTTGTACATTGTATATTCAATTGCGAATAATACAGAAATATTATGATCGAAACCGCACAGAAACATTACAGCCGACTATTTCCGCCAAGTAATGTTGTTGTAAGAATATATCAATTAAGCGTCCTATATTTAATTTTCCATACCTCATATTTGCATAGCATAGTTATCATCGATTGCCAGCTTTCTAATGTATTTAGATTACGGCGAATTATGCCAAAGAACCATCAGCTCGTTTGACTGATAGAAGTTTGGCTGTTTTCTGAGACAAGATTTATTTAGGTGCAGAAAGCTGCAAAAATGTTTTGATCGAGACTGAAGAGAAACTGTTCTGTCGATAGCATCTCTCATGAAAATTATTGAATGAATACTATAATGAAGTGTCACAATTTCAATTTTCTATGCCTTATATATGGTTTGCGATTTGATCAATGTTTATTAGCTCGTAGACAATTTTTTCTGATAACCATGAAAGGTCGAATCAAGTTAGTTAGTGTGAGCGGCAGAATTGGGATTAAACTCAAGACCAAATAATAAATTGAAGAAGCAAATTCATTGCTATAAAAATTTTCTTGATAACAATAAGTATTTTAGATTTATTTCCTCCATTACCATTTAGCAATTTTTATGTTTTACTCAGTTCTTGTGAGATCTCACCAAAAATTGACGAAATATTTCGAGATTGTCTAATGTCAAAACTAATTTTCTAACCCATAGTCTTGTTTACCATTATTTAAATCAAGTTTGCGAGCTTCAAGTAAACACCAATCTCATAGTATTTAACCAGTCGTCGAACAAAATAGCAAAATTGCTGCCAGTTGCAAGCACTCTGCTATGTCGTTCGACAACTGGTTAAATACAATTGGATTGGAGTTTATTTCAAGTTCGCAAAGTTGATTTAAAGAATCGTTACCATCCCCCGCGCAATTAATGATTGTTTAGTCTTTTTTACATTTCGACGGAATATTTCGGTCTAATACGTGCATGCATTGGGAATTTACTTAATCGGGACTGTGATAAACGATTTAGTGTAGCTTAACTAGTCGGATTATCAAGGATTTTACCTTACGCATTTAAATAATTTGGATATGCTTATCTAAAATTTCCAATTACATTTTTGGATATATCGATGTTTTTTTCTTGTTACCCAAATAATGCATATGCATTAGTGTACTTCTCATAACTTATCAAAAAATCTACAAAAAACTTGAAGCTTGCCGTACGTTTATTTCTACGCCTGAGGCTTAAATTTTTGTGTGCCACATTGTTTTTTTGCTTTGAAATACCTTTATTGTTTTGAATAATTTGTTTCACAGTGGATAACCTCGTAAATAAAAATTCATCTGGCGTTATCCTGTCCGAAATTAAATTAAGTGTCAAAGGTCATTATTTTTAAATTGAGATAGCCAAGAATCAGTAGTATTTACTGGAAGTCCTCATAAAAAGTAGGAAATAACGTAATTGTTTAGGCTTAATTACGTAGCTCTTGCGCATTTACTTAATTTCAAAAACTTTAATGTATTTCTTATAAATTAAAGTGTCGCAGGCATTTAGTCATCACATAAATTATATCATACTTTTACTAAATATTTATTGTGTTCAAATCTGGGCATCGAATCTGCCTCGTGAGATGTTTCACTTTAAGAAATCGAATTAAACAATGTCATTCTGGCTTACTTGCGTATCTTAACTAGTCTAAATAGGAGTCTGACTCTTTTTGTCATCCCGTGAGTTGAAGTTAAGTAGGTTATGGAATCCTTCACCATCGGTATTTTACAATACGCGTTTTGAACATTTATGATTGTTTAAACTTTATAACTAACGATTTCTTCCCCAGAGTATTCCTATTTGGGATAGTATACGAATCCCACCTAATAATAGAATTTAATTACAAACAAGAGCGTATAAGTCTATTTTTTTCAGTTTCAGATTTAAAAATAATTACAATTGGTGAAGTGCATTTTGAATTCATAAAGTATGTTACGTCTATATTCCTTCCTTTTATATAGTATCAATATTTGAAAACAAATTATGGGTGTAGCTGATAAAATAACCTATTAATTATCCAGTTGAAGACTGGACAGACAATTTATCCTATTAATAAGGTAAATTTGCCATTTGAAATAGGATTCCTTTAAAGTGCCAAAAGTTTTCGATTAAAGGTATAAAGCTTAAACTAATTATGCAAAACAATGTGTATTTTATCGAGACATGTCTATCCTCATATAATTAACACACACGATATCAACATCTAAACAACAAAATATATAATCCGCAAAAATTTGATAATAAAATACGGAGCAAGCCTCGCTATTTAAAGTTTCAATATTGTTCTTGCCATAATGAGCGTCTTAGTAAATCCTATGAATTAAAAAAGAAATGTGTAAAAGCATTTTACAAAATGATATAATGCAAAAATTGATTAAAATGTACAAATTGAATATCTATATTATGAAGATATTTTTCTCCAGTACTGAAATGAAATAAAATATATGTGATACAATTAGATAAATATTGACCGCGCATATGGTGGTAACAATTATTTAAATCAAGTTTGCGAGCTTGAAGTAAACATTTACGGTTTGATCCTTGCTGGACAGTGTGCCGTCGTACTCTGATGACGATCACGGAAGGTCGAAACGTGTCAGTGCGTGCGACTAGCGGGAGCTAGGCTACGTTGTTCGACGACTGGTTAAATACAAAGGATTGGTGTTACCTTCAACCTCGCAAACTTAATTTCAATAAATGAAATATATTATGTTTAATTTTATATATTAAACTTTGAAAATCAAAGAGAGTAAATTGCGCTACACGTATACTTCATACAAAATAATACTAGAAGCAAAATTGTTTGTACATAAATTTTTTTAAATTTATGCATGCAATCGGAGTATTTCTAGTTATAAATTTAATATATACGCCAAGATAAATTGTTCTCGAGTAAATATTGGGCGAAAAAATGACAATTTTAAAATCAGATGAACCCACGTTCCCCAAACCGAATTCTCATTATATATATACCGTATATTTATTAATTTACATCACTAATACAATATTTGCGATATATTTGCATGATCGTTGAAATAAAAATACTAAAATCCTTTATAATTCTAAGGTTAGCAATTTTCGTTAATCAGCCATACATAAAGAAGAATACATGATACATTGTTACACAACTTTATTCAAAAAAATATTTATACAAGATTAAAAAGTCTCGATTCTGCTCAATTGAATTTAGACTGATTTTCCTTCTACATTGCATAAAAAATTCTAAAATAAATAGGAGATTATATAACTTTGTTCAATTCCGTTAACCACAAATTGCATTAATGAAAATACACATTCAGAACACAAAGAAATGCGCAAAATATTTACATATCTAATTGCTTGTACTGTGCAGCATGAGTTGTGATATAGATAAGAATACGTCTCCAAAGTAAATGTTCTAAGGTGCGAGGCAAATTGTTTGCATATTTCTGCAAGATTTTGACGTGTTTCTTAAAAGTACGAATCCAGTCTACTTAATGTATCATTTTTGCTAACTTAAGAAATATTTTGTTTATACTGACAACATAAATTTAATCAGAGTTCTGCCATAACATAATAACTGAATATCATTTCTCTGGCTGTGTGGTGCCGATATCATATTGGATTGTTAGAATTTTAGATTTTAAACGATAAAAAGCAGACTTCGCTTGAAGAAAAATTAACTAAAAACCTAAGATAAATATGGGTTAAAAGTACGTGTTGTATGCGACAGGTGTGGCACTATTAATAGGTGCAACACTTCGAAGCAAATGTTTCATGGTTGGAGATTCTTCTGCAGGGAATACCAACAAGTAATTGCCGAGATCCGAATAAGGCCGAAAAGGCGTATTTAAATAATTGCCAATTGCTGTTTGTGCAAATGTTATTCATAATTTTAACACACACACACACGCATATATATATTGTGAAATAAACTCATGATGACTTGAATATACATTTTTCCAAATTCAACCTATTAAAAGATGCAAGATTAAAATTTTCAACACATTTTTACAGTTTTAAAACAGCTTACCAAAATAGGACAAATATATATAGTTCCAAATTCTTGATTTCCTATATATATATATATATATATATATATATATATATATATATATATATATATTTGTGTGTGTGTATATATGTGTGTGTGTGTGTGTGTGTGTGTTAACATTATAAAAAAAATTTGCACACACACACACACACACATATATATATATATATATATATATATATATATATATATATATATATTTCCTAATTAGGAAGAAAGAAAACATTAATAACAAAGTGGATAAAGGCCATTTATTTCGTGAATACTAATCACCACTATACAATCATACATATATTTACATTCTGGGTTTTCAATTGATAATGCTAGTAGTAACAAATCGGACTCGCTTTTACTTCTGTTTCATGTTTTGGCTGTTTGGTATGCGTTTGTGTTTGTGTGTGTGCATGTTTGCAAGTAAAGGTCATTATCGAAGTATTGAAAAGTGATGTCTGAGATCTGGTCATTATTGTTTTGATGGCTTGAGAATTAACCATTTGTGCATGAGATTATAATTTCCGTTTATGCTGCCTTTGGTTTATCCTTCTGGTCACAACTGAACTAATTTGTTACTAGGTTCGCAAAACCTAATACTTACATCCATATATATTAGCTCATCGCAACAAACAGTATTTAACTGTAATTTATTTGTGCGCATTGTTTGCTGTTACATGTACGAGTGCTATTTTTCCCAGTTTAGCTTATCGTTTCACCTTGTTGCGCAAATTTGTATTTTGCACATGGTAACAGCGCCAGTATGGATTGCAGTGTTGAACGCTCATATTGTTTGGTAACTTCTCTCACCGTATGCGCTTCTGTTATCTCCATTTCAGTTGGTTGCCAAGCCGATTGTATGTATGTTGATTCTAGTCGAGGGCCTGTTTGGTCTTGACTGGATACTAGTTGATTGTTGTTGAATTTTGTTATTCTTGGCCAGTCGATTAGAATATCATGTTGATGAAACTTTTGAATATTAAGCTCAGGTTCTTGTTGTTTTATATAAAGGGCTTCATAAATAAATAATTATTTTTCTGATTTTGCTTTATATAGAACTGTGAAATTGGTCGAATTGACAGGGTGCCCCGTTGCCAATATATGGTCGGAAATAGCTGATTTGCCTGACGGTGCCAAGCCATTGTTAATCAATTTCTGTGGCAAATGTTGCTGGATTCTGCTTATCAATTGCTTCTTCGTACGTCCGCTATATGTGCTACCGCACATACATGAGAATTTGTAAACTATGAATGATTTGGAGAGAATTGGCAATTGATCTTTGGCACCCAACCTCATGATTCTCTGTGTACTAAATGTCATATTAACTTTAACACTGGGAAAGTTGTCCTTAGTTATTCTATTCAGCCGCCGTGAAATTATTGAGGCTGGTACGTCGCCTCTAAATGGTAAGTTTAGGAAAACCTGCTTGACGGTATCCTCTCTAGTGCGAATCTGCCGTGGCCTTATGTTGAAATCAATGAATAGTTCAGAGTATTAGTTCATTAGCAAACGTTTCCTGAGGTAGCCCAGTTCTTCCTTGATCTTGTGTTCAGAGCAGATTTTCCTGATTCTGTTTGCTAGGTTGTTGACTAAGTTTCTTTTGTGGGATTTTGGCACACTACTGTTGTATTGAATGTATTGCCCGGTGAAAGGTATTAGAATAGCCTTTACATACAAACACGCACATACATATAATATATATATATATATATATATATATATATATATATATATATGTATATATATATATATATATATATATATATATATATATATATATATATATATATATAAATCATAGATTTGGTACTATAAATATGTGTGTTCTGATTTTGGCTATGTTGTAAGACTCTAAAATGTGTTGAGAATTTTAATCTTGCATCTGTAAATAGATTGAATTTGGAAAAATCTATATTCAAGTCATTAGGGAATTATTCGAAAATAAAGGCCTTTACTTGTTCATAACAATAAATTATGTTTTCATTGTTCCCTTCTTGTGTGCAAAAACAAAAAGAAATTTTATCAGATATAAGAAAATTTTCTTTCTCATGGTCTTCTCAAATATCTACTCATGAACATATCTTTATATATAAATTGGAAAGCAAAACAAGATAGAAATATGTGAACAAAGAGAGTGTGAAAAATAGAAACCAATCAAATTGCGTGCGTCACATCCAGTTCAAGCTCAATGCTTGTACGTGCTTCTTCTGCTTACATAAATCCGGCTGCAATTTGTTTATCCATAAGGCTTCGTATGTGGCTAGCTCCCTTTTGTTTTTGCATTTAGTAATTACTTTGAATGCTACGTCTGGAGAACATACGTGCGATGTTTCGATGATGTGTTGCGCAATAGCAGACGTATATTCACCATTTGATTTAAAATAGGCGTTCAAGTTGCAATGTTCTCTCATTTGAGTAATTAACCGTCTGGTCGATCGGCCTACGTAAGTTGATCTACAACTTGCGAATGTATATTGGTAAATAATATTTGATATCGACATTAACGGCTGCTTCTCTTTGATTGCTGGTAAAGACAAGTGTTCCCTTACTCGAGTGTGTCTCCATTGATGAGGCCACTGCACAGAAGCTCAAGCCAGTTGTGCCATCGGGACTGCTACACCAATGGAATGTACGGACGTTACCAAAAACAGGCACAAAAGAGGTCTGTCCTATGAGGCCAATTTTATCAATGGTAAATTCTTAGTCTTCATGCACTAGCTAAATGGCTAGTTCGTTTACTTGAACCATTACGTAGAACTGACTAGGTAACCTCATTCGGTTGGCCCCGACTGTCGTTTGAGTTTGTAAGGCACAAAACTTCGAAGCATACTGCAGACCAGTCGGTTAGGAAAGACGAAGCCCATTATCGCGTCATCTTTCTCGATGTTACGTCTTTGTTTACAAATGTTCCAATTGATGAAACCATTGACATTATAGTCAAAGCGGTAGAACACGATATATTACCATCGCCGGTGCCAGGTCAAACTCTACGCAAGCTTATCTTATCTTATTATGCACGAAAGACGTACGATTTCGTTTTAATGGAAACATCTACAAACAGACTGATGGTGTCGCAATGGGAAGCCCCTTATCTCCAGTGTTGGCTGAGATTTTTCTAGGCCACCTAGAAAATACATCATTAAAAAGTGACATAAGTAAATGTGCTCAATATATACGGTACGTGGATGATATATTTCTTGTACTTAAGAACAGGTCGCAATCACGAACATTGCTTCAAAGTTTCAACAAAGCACTTAAGAATATCGGTTTTACGTCAGAGCACGAGAAAGATGACTGTCTGCCTTTCCTAGATGTACTATTAAAGAAAGAAACTAATGGTAAATTAAACAGAACAATTTACCATAAACCAACATGGTCTGCACAGTATTTGCATTGCAGCAGTTTTGTGTCATTTCAATATAAATTATCAACAGTTCGTGGTTGCTTCTCAAGAATTGACAGGTTGGTTAGTCAAGATTCTACAGAAAATGAATATAATAAAGCAATTAACGATTTAATGTCTAATGGCTATCCCAGACAATTAATTGAATCAATTATTAAAAGGGGAGTTAACCAGAAACAGACGTATTATGGGCCAGAAAAGAAAACAGTCTACCTGAACATCCCATTTAAGGGGGATTGCAGTT
Organism: Eudiplozoon nipponicum; assembly: GCA_029291075.1. Classification (NCBI taxonomy): domain Eukaryota; kingdom Metazoa; phylum Platyhelminthes; class Monogenea; order Mazocraeidea; family Diplozoidae; genus Eudiplozoon; species Eudiplozoon nipponicum. The sequence goes on from JAQBSW010001132.1 coordinate 72,476, forward strand.
TCCCGAATGGCACAAAAGAAAGTTGAAGCAGCATTGACACGCACATTTAATGCAGCCAAACTACGAGTGTTAGTTAGGGTAACACACTTGCCTTTACCAGCAATCAAAGAGAAACAGCCGTTAATGTCGATATCAAATATTATTTACCAATATACATGCGCAAGTTGTCGATCAACTTACGTAGGCCGATCGACCAGACGGTTAATTACTCGAATGAGAGAACATTGCAACTTAAACGCCTGTTTTAAATCAAATGGTGAATACACGTCTGCTATTGCGCAACACATCATCGAAACATCGCACGCATGTTCTCCAGACGTAGCATTCAAAGTAATTACTAAATGCAAAAACAAAAGGGAGCTAGCCACATACGAAGCCTTATGGATAAACAAATTGCAGCCGGATTTATGTAAGCAGAAGAAGCACGTACAAGCATTGAGCTTGAACTGGATGTGACGCACGCAATTTGATTGGTTTCTATTTTTCACACTCTCTCTATGTTCACATATTTCTATCTTGTTTTGCTTTCCAATTTATATATAAAGATATGTTCATGAGTAGATATTTGAGAAGACCATGAGAAAGAAAATTTTCTATATCTGATAAAATTTCTTTTTGTTTTTGCACACAAGAAGGGAACAATGAATTTTATTAAAGCTCGTATTTCAAAAGGATATATATATATATATATATATATATAAGATGTGTGTGAGATAATAAATATACAATAAATTTATTGCTAATATATTATTTACTCAAGGTGAATCGTATGTATAAACCTTGTTTCTTTCACGTATAATTTTATATATACATAGATATGTATATTGTTTTGACACATATTTAAATGGAAAATTAAATTTATACAGGATATGAGTATAAATAAATGCGTATTTTGGCTCATATACCATTTTTTATTGTAAGCCCCATATTCGGTCTTGTACAAACGATAGAGTAATACTATATTCTTTCAACAGCTTTACTAGCCTCACTCTATCTCTATTACCATTAAACAAATGATGCAATTAAATAAACCGGAAATTAACGATTACTGTAAAATGATTAAAATTTAAAAAAAATGTTTATCCTTCTAAGTGTCGGGAAAAGTTTTTTTTTTAAAAATCGATACATTACAGATAGGCGTGTATATCAATCCATATGGTTTGCTTATACCTTTTCCTTAAATATCAATTAAGATTAGATTATGCATTTGTTGGCATAGGTTTTTGTGTGTATGGGAGGTGTGCGAGTTTTTTCTTGTATACATTTGAGTATAGGAGCATAGGTATTAAAACGGGATATTTGGGCAGACAAAAATGTACTTTAGGAAGTAAAATAAATATAAATAGGTCTGTCTTGAATCAGGATATCACATTTTCTACAAGTTATGTTTCTATGAGTATGGTGTCAACCCTGTAGATGGGATTGGAAATGAAGTCCAGAAAAATTTGAAAAAATGGGGAAATATTGTTTCACGAACAATTTTAGTAAAAGTAATTTTGGACGGCCTCCCAGTGGCGGGACCAGTAAGAACTCATCAATATAGGCCAAAAACAATCTGCGCACCTGGAAATGTTGAATAATCAATAATTTACCGACCTACGATTGCCGGCAATTGTCCCGCAATATTGAATTGCGGAATAAAATTGAATATTGGTAATATTCTGTTTAAGTATGCAGAATAATTAAATGTTCAACGTAAAAAAAACAGCTTTCTCTACTTACATGCAGTGAAGTTAACTAAATCCTAGAAAGTTCGTGGATATGCACTTTATTTTAAATCGATAGCAAACAAGTTATGACAAAAAATTGGTGTGCAAATATAATTGTTCGCATCTAAGCAATGAAAATATACTACTACCACTACTAATACTATTAAAATGGATTAAACCATATTTTCTGTGGAACGATTGATTTTCTCACGTGTCCTGAATTGTGTTATTTTTTTCAAATAGAAAGATTGCACCTTATAACAATAACACAAATTATTGTTATAAAGTAATTAGAAGGATAATGCACATCTTCAGCGGAAAGCGTGACTATTTTACCATTAAATATTTTGATGGTTTTCATAAAAAAGCCTTTTCGGAGTACTGAAATTATCATTTTAGATTTTGTTTAAATTTTCGTAGCGCAGTTCTTGCCGACTAATTAGTTAAAACAATGGAGATACTATTTAATTTATTTGATCATTTAGCTAAAATTTAGGCGCATGGTCATACAATCTATCTATGGAAAGGTAAATTTTCTCCTTAAAGCATACGACATTAAAGCCATTTTATTCAGCATGGCCAACTAATATTGGCGTAAGGGTTCGAACCGTGAACACTCAGATAAACTAGGAAAAGATCATGCACTTCATCAAAAATATGAACAGTGTTAATTCTAGTGTTAACTTATCATTGGTTACTACTTTTAAATCTCTGTCTAGTATTAACCATGTTTAATAGTTTACATGTTGTAACTTGCGCAGCGCTGCCCTTGTTAATTGCTTGTGGCTTATTTATAGTTACAAACGGAAAAGACTGCTATAGACAAAGGACCAAATTTACAAAAGTGAGACATATTCTTACTCCAACATTACGAACATCAATAAATATGATTGGTAGGCTGAAAATAGTGTTCTACACATACAAGTATGAAAATGCCCCACTTTCACATACACACACACACACACACATATATATATATATATATATATATATATATATATATATATATATATATATATTTATCGTTAAAAGTTCCACCATTTTTTAAATATGAAAACACAACAACTTATTCCATGGAATAACATTTATTAATAAATCTTATTTCTACCAGTATCTACAGCCATTTTTCTGGATTCGTTAATATATTCGTTCATCCAATCCCAACTGTAAATTTGTCGTAACCAATCCCCTTTTAGCTATGTCTGTCTTTTTTCGCAGTTTAGACCACTCCATTTGCGTAACGTCATGTGGTGAGTCATCGCTTTCATTGCGAGTGCGTCCGTAATTCACGGGTGTGTGAATTTGGAGGAACGTAGGATATTTGTGAAGGCCTGTTAGTTATGCCTTTGTTCTAATCCAACAATGTGAGACTTCCGCCTTTCAGACCCACCTTATCTATGGTTAATTCTCCGCAGCACGGGGCAGCCAGATTATTATGCCGGGTAATAAAACTTATTAGGTAGTAAATGGGTGATCGCGAATAAATAACTACTATTTTAATTTAAATTGAATAAAATGAATTTCTAGAGTCGTTAATCCCTTAATAAATTCCAATAAACTCTAGAATTAAATAAAATACAATCGTATGTATATGGAAATATTTACATTTACATTCTAGCACAGTGTATGCGAGACTACTAAAAGTGAAAAAATCGCTAAAAACAATGAGATTAGTATTTATTTTAAGCACGCAAACTTTATTTAAAGAGTTTTTATCAGAAACTGCTAAACCAATGCTTTTTTATTGTAATAACTATATATAAGTGGAAAATGTTAATACTCATGACTGCATAGAAATTGTGCCGCCGAAATTTTCAGTTAAGTACAATGTATGCGAGACTATTCTAACTATATCTAATTTTGCTTTCCTTTTATATGAATCAGTGTTTGATCCTCAAAGTTAGTTTCCGTCATGCTGTAATGATGATCGTTGCAGGTAAATACACGTCAGAACGTCTGATTGCCTATTGAGTGTTACGTTGAGTAACTCGTTAATTTCAATGAAATTTGTGCTTATATGAAACTCGCAATCTCGATTTAAATAAATATCACCACCAGCCGTGCATTCAAAGATTGTTTAATATTAAATGTTGTTTGCTAAATTTTCTGCCCATTTCTAGTTGCTTATTAAATCATCGATGAAAATAATCGTATTTACGCGGCGGAAGATATCTCAGATAACATAAATAATACATTTCTCCATCTATACATGGTGATCGCTAATAAGGCTATAATTGTGTTTTACTATAATTAATTAATTTTCATTCTTATAATGGGTCAAGTTTCCTTCGATATTAGTCCAGGTATGGTTATACTACCATTGCACTGCTTTTCCCATCTGGTTAATTTCTTGCAAATAAATAATAAATGGTTCCTTCCATAACCCAAAAACAACATTAAGAGTCTCTAATTACTGTCTGGCAATTTTGTATCTATTAAAATGCCTTTTTTTGCTACTTACTTTAATTAGGCGTATAGCATTTTGTCGTAAAATTTAAATTTGATACGGAATTTTATTATTTCGTTTGTAATAAAACTACTATGGATGCACGTCTGTTTAAATACGGCAATGTATTTTAATCACACAAATGAATTGGGTCCGTAATGTGAATTTCATCAGATTTAATAATAATTTCTTCATGAAGACAAATTTAATTCCACCAACAATTCGGTTAAGGGCCACCCTTTACTGCTAACATGCAAACCGGGTGCCCAAAGCAAGCCATAAAATCCATTTTGACTTAAAAAAGGCTTTTTTAATCACATTATTTCTGCAAGATTTCTCGTATAGTAAAACAAATTGACATAATACTTTTTTATTTATTCATTCATAACAGTGGAGGTTGGCCGTTAACTCTCGTACGTTCTTCATTCTAGCGTTTGTGCGTGGAAATTCTCCTGTTTTCCAACCAGCCCTAATTAGAGCAATTGTTGCATACACGGCATCAAATGTGATCAATACAGCGCAAGGATATCGTAGTTGGCTGTTAAAGTTTTAACTATTCGACCAACAACAATAAATCTTTTAGAGTCCTTTGAATTATCCGACTTAAACACTTCTATTAATGTCCCATCTCTTTTTGACTTCCTTCAATTTGCAAATTATGGATATTTCTTGTTTTTATTATTCTGTGAAAATAATTTTATGCATATTGTGAGTTCTCTAACCTATTATTTCTTATTGTTAATAATGTAGCTAATTCTATTTCTAGCTATTACGGATAGTCTTATATAAAATTAAACACTGATTGTTTGGTAATCCTTCTTTTGGAACCGTTTTTGAATATAAAAATGCTATCTAATTAGATATATATATATATATATATATATATATATATATATATATATATATATATATATATATATATATATATATATATATATAAAGTTGTCTGTATGTATGTCCACAAATAAAATTAAAATGGCTCCACAGATTCGCACAAATTTTGGTACACCAATTCTACTATTTCCTGGGAAGGTCACTATCTATATATGAATCAGATTGGTTGTTTGCAAGATGATATTTTGACACGTTAACCCAATACACATGTATACATATATTCTCCCATTACACAAAATTAAATATAATTTGAGGTTAATCATCATGCTACTTAAGTAACAAAAAGGGAATAAATTAAAAAGTGCCAGTCGGTAATCTGCGATATCGTAAATTTTGTTTACTTAATCTTTTATGTGAACATGACTTTTTCCCAAGCTCAACTCAATAAAAAATACGAGAAGCAATTCAAATCGAGCACTTTTAACAATTCTATAACGCATATAACACATACATGAGGAATTATTTGCGTCTTAATAGTTCAAAACTTCGGTGATGCAAGGTAGAATATGTACTGTTGTCACGTATAATATTTATCTCAACAGACTTGCCGTTTGAATTCAAGCGTTTACAATTTCCCGTGAGACTTGATTTTTTGATGACCATCGACAAAGTGCAAGGGAAATTTCTGCAAATTTGCGAATTAGATTTGGAGACTCCATGCTTCTCTCATGGGCCACTTTACAGGGCCCGTTCACGAGTTGGAGGACCATCTGATTTGTTCGTTTACACACCGGAAGAAAGAACAAAAATGTCGTGAATTCACAAGCAATGCAGTTGTTCAATGAATTTAATTTATAATTTCATTTTTTTTATTATCAAAAAGAATAAGTTTTCACAACAACTGACGCCATGTTTTGATATTTATCACAATTCATCTCCATAACTTTGAATTATTGTGAGGTCGCAGCAGTACGGGACGGGTCAGCTAGTCTTAAATAGATTGATGTTCTTTTTTTATCCAAATCCTCATCAACATTATCAAACATAAATAAAATATCACCAGTGTATAATGAATCAATTTTCTTCTTCTCATCCCTTCTCTCTTAACTTTGTCTTAACCTGAGCGTTGCACAGGCCTTCACTCTCTTTCTATCGAAGTAACTCGCTGTCTTTGGTTTATCCTTCAGGTCATATCTGAACTAATTTGTTACTAGTTGCGCAATATCTTATCCGTAATTGCAAATATAATAGTTCTCTACCTAAAAAGTGTATTTGAAAATAAAGTTTTTCGGTTTCTTCAGTTTTGAAATTTAACATTAATTACCGTGACAGCGTAACATAGCAGTTTAAACACACATGTTCGATACTTTCTCTCTCCCCTACAACATTCTGCCAGTCAATGAAGATTCGACTGTACCTCATTTCCAGTGGTTACTATGAACGATGTTGAAGCTTTCGGAAGAAAGGGACGAATCCGCACACAGTCAACAAGATGTCGAAATCGATGCGCACTTGGAAATGAGAATCAATCGGACCTTTGCAAAACTGACAGCGCGAAGTATCAACCCGCGAAAAAAAACTCGCGGAGAATCAACAAACAAGTGCTGTTCCATCGTGACAGCTCAAAATTGATGTAACTTTCAATCCATCAACGTGAACTAGGATAACGCCACACATTTATTCATCTCTTTCGTGTGTCCTTTAGTGACAGTACTTCGAAAATTAATATATCTTCGATAAAAAGCTTTTAAAGGGATAAATGAAGGTATAATAGATATGCTGTATATTTAAATATAAATTCTAGGCATGCTAATCAATCCTCAATCAATAATTTACATTTATTAACATCTATGTTAAAATTTTATTTGTTCATTATATAAGTAACTCAGAAATAAGTATATTTTATGTTTTATGCAAAAAAAGTTTGGCAATAATGTATGAAGGCGAAAGACAGGATTTTAAGATGCATATTTAGAATTGTTATAATAACATTGTGAACTGAGGATTCGTAATCAATGAACAATTTAAAAAGTAGAATGTGTGGACAATGGGCCAATTAAAACACTGGATTTTAATGGAAACAAAACGTAATCGGAAATAAAATCTTATAAACCAATGCTTCAGGTAGACCTCTATTACTGTGAACATAAGACAGTCGCTATATCAACGTCCTGCCATTATAAATGTAATTACCATGTGAAATCAGGGTGAACTGGTTTGAGGCTGTAGCATGGTGACAAGATTTTCGAATAAATCAAAGGTAATCTTATAAACTTACAAATGCGCGGACGAAAGAAAACTACACTTTGTGATGATGGGTGAACAGAAGAAGGTGCTGAAAGTGACAATCAAATTATCTGCAAAGAACAAAACAACTGGATTTCAGCTTCTATTAGCCATAAAAAAGATTACGCAAGAAAACCGTAGAAAAAAATGACTTTTTGCTTTTTAAACGCATCAGCAAAAGTGACTTCCATCAGTAGTGATTAAGCAACTGTAAATTGAATTTTCATGCACACGTCTCATTAACAAAGCATGGGTGGTAAGTTCTCTCGCAATACACACACACACACACACACACATATATATATATATATATATATATATATATATATATATACACATATATATGCATATACTTTTTAAATGCGAGCCTCAATAAAATTCATAGTACCCTTCCCATTTGTAAAAACAAAAAGAAATTTTATCAGATACAAGAAACGCTTCTTTCTCATTATCTTCTCAAGTATCTACAAATGAAGATCTCTTTATAGATAAATTGAAAGGCAAAACAAAATATAAATATGCAAACATTGAAAGAGTGTAAAATAAGGGAAACAACCAATCAATTGTGTGCGTCAATTTCCTTTTATGTACATGAAAAGAATATCATATATATATATATATATATATATATATATATATATATATATATATATATTCTTTCCATGAACATAAAAGGAAATTGAAATTTTAATTTATTTTTGCAATTGGACAGAGTACTATATATATATATATGATAAATATATATAAAACCAAATATTAACAAATTAATTACTTAGATCAAAGTTGCGATTCTGATTTAAACACCTGTCCCACAGTGTACACATATTTTCCAGCATAAACAACTAAGCATATTAGTCAGGTTTCATTGTTATTAGGAACACATAACGTACTGTCCGGACTTTACCACAGACATTTCTGTTTCGGAGTCTGTTGCTGTAAACACTAAGCCACGCTGTCGCGCGCTACACACAATTTTCAGTTATACATTAACTAACGTTTCTTGGTTAGTATTTCCTTTATACGGAGCATGTATATGGCGTTTTTTATATCTAAAATGTCATCTAATCAGCACAAATCTGTCATTATCTAACAGACACCACGATACCTAGGGAATTGGTATTATATTGAACCAATGTTCGTTTAATTTTACAAATGATGTCGGAATCGTGGCCTGTTTTTTAAGTTTTCTGTACTATTCATTGCACGAATTTGGCTGTGAAAAGTGTATTAAAAATAAATTTCTGTCAAAATATACTTACTGAGATCCACCTATTATACATATATTAATATAAGTATAAACGATCAATCACGTAGACTGCAAAAAAAGCCTAAATTTGTCAAGGGGACAGAGAAGATTTGTTAACTGGAGTTAAAGTATAATTACCACCACCCGCACCATCAATGCATGTTTAATTGCAAAACTTATATCCACGTGGCGAAATTTTCAAAAATTTAGTGATAGTGACTGCAAAGAAATTGTGCAACTGAACTTTACAGTCAAGTACAATGTTTGTGAAACTAATATAGCTGAGAGCCGAATATCTAATTTTGCTTTCCCTATATAGGTATTGCGATTTTATCCTCACTAGTCAGTTTGCCGTCTAGTTCTGAAGATAACCATGTTTGGTCGAAACGCGTCAGGACGTATGACCGACCGTAGTTATGTTGTTTTGCGACTGATCAAATAAAATGAGATTGGTGTTTATATCAATCCCGCAAGTCTGATTTAATAAGAAGCATTTAAGTTTAGCGGAAATGAATTTTAGATATACTATAAGTCCATTTTCCAATGAAATATTACCTTTAAGTGAATATATCCATATACATACGCTCGTGCCTTATTCAATACTAGATTTTAGGGGAATTTATTATTGGACGAATGACTTTAAAAATTCACTATTTTAATATATTTTATTCAATTTAAACTGAAATGGTAGTTGTTTACTCGCTATCACTATTTTATTATCCAAAAGACAAAATATGAATAACCTTACAAAACTTTAAGTCAATTAAATCTATAGTATGGTATTTATTCTTCAAATTAAATATTACGAGTCACTGTAGGGATTATTAATTTGCATTAGGTGCTAACAATATTTAAAATACATTTTCCGGACTTGAAATAAAGACAAATCTCATACGTTGACCAGGCAAGTGCGATGTTCATGTGATTTAGAATGGCGAAAACAAAGTTTCACAAACGTATAATCATCGCCTTATATTCACCATTAAATAATCACTGACTACGTGGGTGGTGACAATTAAATAAGTAAAAGTTACATGCCTGATATAAACACCAACCAAAGTATATGCACACTTGTCACTATAATCACTAGGCATTGTATAAGGTAGCAAAAGAATGTCATCCAGAAGACCGGTTTCGTTCTTATTCAGAACTCTAATTATTCTCCACTATTTTGCCGCATTATCCTCAATTCTGTTTTGCATAAAAAAAATAACAGTGAGTGATGAAGATCAAACCACACGAGTCCATTGGATTTATTGTAGTCTTTCTGTGGCACTATTCATTTGAAGTCCGAAGAATTAATTTTTGAAAATCAATTTATATATTCAGAAAGGCATAATTTAAAATAACCTTTAAGAATCAGTGCCAGTGATACCTACCAATTTTTTAACTACACACGCAAACGGAACATTTCATTACGTCTTTCAAAAATTAAATTTTGACGCCACTAGGTGTATTTCTAATCTTAAGACTTCAAATGCGGTGATAATCACAAAACTGTGATAAGTGACCAACGACAAAATTACGAATGAAGGCAAGGCTGATTGACGTTTTATTCTCATAAGCAGTGAAATCCTTCTGCAAAATCATGCTTTCATAACCCATATCAGGTCGATAAGTATTACGAATGGAAAATAAACTTTCAGATCGCACTGTACCGGTTTAAATAGGTGCACACGTAGAGCAGATTGCGCTGCCAAGAGGTCTTACATTACTTGACCAGCAACATCGTGTGTCTAAGGTGTACTGCCAACTTCCACGAATGATTGGCCAGTTAGCACGAAACGCTTGCTCACTTTGGCTTGACATCCTGCTTAAATATTAACTAATTTCTCTTGAAAGTTGTTGTATTGATTTGCGCAATGCGATCATCACTTTTAGAGTATCCACGGTTTCTTTTCTGGAGTACTAACTTTGCACTCCCTGTCTCGCAAAAATCCGATCTACCCCATTTCCAAGTAAAAATGGAAGTCGTCTTCGTGGAGGCTTGGTGGTGATTCATCCCTTCACTTCGAAGGCTTCCACATTAATCCTAAAAACTACTGGAAATGAGGCACGGTTGTACCTCATTTATCCTTAAGGACAGGTCGCAACCACGAACATTGCTTCAAAGTTTCAGAAAAGCGCATACGAATATCGGCTTCACGTCAGAGCACGAGAAAGATGACTGTCTGCCTTTCTTAGATTCACTACTGAAGAAAGACACTAATGGTAGATTAAATAGAATAATTAACCATAAAACTACTTGGTCTGCACCGTATTTGAATTATAGCAGCTTTTGTCGTTTCTATATAAAGGAACAACCATTCGCGGCTGCTTTTCAATAGTTTACAGGTTGGTTAGTTCGTATTTAAAAGGCAACGAATATACTGAAACAAAAACCGATTTAATGTCTACTGACTACCCTGGAAAATTAATTGAATGAATTATTAAAATGGGATTTCAACAGCAAAGGACATATTTCGAACCAGAAACGAATGCAGTCTAATAAAACATCCCATTTAAGGAGGATGCAGTTTCCCAAATAGCACAAAAATAGTTGATGAGACATTGACGCGCACATTTCATGCAGCCAAACTTCGAGTTATTTAGGGTGACATACTTGCCCTCACCAGAAATCAAGAAGAAACAGCCGTTAATGTCGACATCAAATATGAATCAACCATATACACGCGCAAGTTGTCGATCAACTTACCTAGGCCGATCGACCAGTTGGTTAATTACTCCAATTAGAGAACATTGAAACTGAAGCGTCTGTTTGAAATAAAATGGTAAATACACGCCTGCAATTGCACAACACAACGTTGAAACTTCACACGTGTGTTCGTCAGACGTAACATTTAAAATAATTACTAAATGCAATAACAAAAGGGAGCTAGCCACATACGAAGCCTTATAGATAAACAAATTGCAGCCGGATTTAAGCAGAAAGAATCATGCTCAAGCAATGAGCTTGAACTGGAGGCGATGCACGCAATTGATTTGTTACTCTCTTATTTCACACTCTATCCAGGTTTAATTTTTTTCTATTTTCTTTGGCCCTTCAATTTCTTTATAGAGATCTTCATTTGTAAATACTTCAGAAAAATATTGGAAAGAAACGGTTTTTGTATCTGATAAAATATCCTTTTCTTTTTGCGCATAGAATGGGTAATATGAATTGTAAATATAATTTGATTGTTTTTTTATACCAAGCATAAAAGGTTGTTGCTGCAAACAATTTATGTTCGTGTCTGCATAGAAATTGTGCAGCCGTCATTTCCAGTCAAGTATAATGTATGCGAGACTGCTAGTGGTGAGAGCCGCATTTCTAAATTTGATTTCCATATATATTCACTGCAGTTTGATCCTCGCTAGTCAGTTTGCCGTCGTACTTTGTTGATGATCATGGAAGATCGAAACGCGTCAGTGCGTTGCGGCTAGCGGTAGTTTTGTTATGTTGTTCGACGACTGGTTGAATACATTAGGATTGGTGTTTACTTCAAGCTCGCAAACTTGATTTAAAGAAATGTATACATAATCGGGGTGGTGTTTGTACCATGCTCACAACCTTGAATTACGAAACTGCTAACACCACCTGTGCAATCAGTGATAGTTTTAATATGCGCATTTGCTTTTTAACCAAATCTATTTTTCATTTTGTCATTTAAATGCATAAATTTGAAAGAAGTCATGCCTACATTTCGTGTCGTCTTTTCTACCCAACATTATTTGGGCAATAAGTATTATGTTTAAGGTGAAACGCCGGCTTTTAATGAAGAGCAGCTGGGAAGCACCATATGCGCGCAGCGATCGGTCTACACCTGTTGTTTATGCCTTCATTTGAATGTCCACTTGATATAATAAACGATAAAGCTATAATTCTATTTACTTTGATAGCTGATCTGTTAGTGTCAATTATAACCTTGATTGATGATACCTAGTTAGCTAGATCATGGTGGGGAATTTAAACCGTTAGTCTTACCTCTCTCTATTGGCCTACCTGGTATGAAGTTTCGTAATGTTGCTTTAGTGCCACTGGTATTAGCCAACGAGTCATAAAGGCGCAAAAACTGCTAAATCAACCATAAGGTCCAGTCTCCAGTGATCGTTACTACTTACCGATTGAATTGTGATGTAAGATTAGATCGATACTAATATTTACATAAAAAGCTCTAGTTTTCAGTTTGTATTATGAGGTTTTTGCCGAAAGAACGGTTTCATTCTAAAATAATTGCTGTTTCTCGTTATGCAGTTTACAAAATCCATTGACCGCGAAGGCCAGGTTGACGTTAAACCTCGTTTGACATTATTCAAAAGTTTAGGGTTTCAGCACAAACACAGTGTGTTCAATTAAAAAATTCACATCAAATTTCGATTTTCCGAACCTGTTACGTTTTCTGTTTTATATCCAAAAAAAATAAACAAGAGATTTGTACATGAACTGAACACAAAATTATTCACTGCCGTTTAACGATATAACTCATAGTTCGGCTTGGGATAAAAGTAAAAAACTCAGTCTCCCATTCCTAAGTTAGCACTAAGTAATAACTAAAGGAACCAAGTGAATATAAAAATATTAAACAATCATTGGTTGTGCAGATGGTAGTAACGATTCTTTAAATCAAGTTTTCGAGCTTGAAGTAAACACCGATCCCATTGTATTTAACCAGTCATCGAACATCATAATAAAACTACCATTAATTACCCTCATCATCGCAATCAATGATTGTTTAAATATATATATATTTTATATATATATATATATATATATATATATTCTTGTAATTAGGAAAAACAACACATAAATATCATAATGGATATCATAAAGATATATATATATATATATATATATATATATGTATATATATATATGTATATATATATATATATATATGTATATATATATATATATATATATATATATATATATATATATATATATATATATACGACTAATGCTGCAAAAAAATTAATGTTCGTGACTGCATAGAAATTGTGCAGCCGACATTTCCAGTTAAGTACATGTATGCGAGACCAATAGAACTGAGAGCCGCATATCTAATTTTGCTTTATATATATAGTATTATGTTTGACATGAGCAAAATCTACCATCACACTGCATTGACATCAACCATTTAAAAGAATATCAGTTTCGTTATTAGAAAAAAAATTAGCAGTGAATTATAGATTTTAATTCTATCAATTCCAACTAAACAATGTCTATAATAAACATCTGAGGAATTTTAAAATGTATAATAAAGTATTTTTAAATATTGATCACGTGACAATAAAAGGAAATGCGAAAAAGTAAAACGCATTTAAAAAAAACTATTTTGAATTATATGCTTGGCGTTTCTACAATAACAACACAAATCGAATACAAGCATAAATCAATAATATTCCTAATTTTACGTACGCAGTCTCATTGCATCTTATTGATCTCAATGATCGTGTAAACTCGATTAAAAGTATGGCGCATGAGCAATGATTTTGAGTAAATTATTAATGGTGCTTGAAAGAAAAAAATGAAGTCAAATAAACTCAATTGAATAAAGTGTGAACAAAATATTCGTGAAACAGGAAAATATACTTTCATTTTTGACAAAAAATTGCACGATTTCATAAATATTTATAGTAAAATTCGATAGATCCGATCGACAAAACTGAGCAGTGTTTCTGCATAAATAGCAAAACCATATTTTAACATTTCGCAACAAAGAGTCAAAATGAGAAAAAACAAAGTAAATATGAATGATATATCGCAAATAAGCAACTATTGCATTACAATAAATTCAATGATACTGCGAGAGAAAAATGAAAAAATAAAATTCTACGAAGAAAATGTTTTTAAAAATTTGCATTTGATTTTGTTTAATACAGAAAAATAAATTATGGCATTACATATATTGCGTCTGATGGTTACTCTTTAGATAAAAAGGTACCGTATTGATCACAAAATCTGAATTTACTAGAGTAGCAATAGTTTTTATTAAAAAAATGACTGACATACCATTAATAAAGCATACATCGCGCATTTCTATAACTCTTAGGCATTCACTTAAATATTACGTAAATATATTAGTTCACAGTGTTGAACCAAAAAATATTACTAAAGAAGCCAAATTGCAATGCCATTTAAAGCAATATTGTTGCAGACGTCCAGGCCTGTGCAACTCTACCAAATGCCTCGACAGGATGTGAACAACAAATGAGCTGAAGATTGGCAAATGGAATTAGAAAGCAATCTAACTTAGCCTAGATACTCTTTGAAAATAAAGTTTATCATAAGTCATAAGTTCTTATAGCAATTAAAACTTATTATTTGTCTATTAATACATAACAAAGTCTACTTATTCAGTCTGCGCAGAAAAAATGGATAGTGTGCATTTATTAATTAATTGAATATTTAATCAGTAAATCAAAATTAGAGTAAATATAAGGGTATTAGTTCAACTAGGCAGTACTGAGTGCCTAGCTAAATCATCATCATTATCATCATCATATTTTATGTATTAGTTAAATAGGTAAAATACGGAGCCAAAGGTTCTGTATAACAGTAAAGTGTATAAAAATGAGAGAATTCGGGTTTGAGCGGCATGACCCAATCGGAATTCAGCTTTCAGGAAGCGAATAACACGGAAGATACAATATGGGCAGGTTGTATGATGGTAATAATAGACAGTAAGTTGACATAATTAACAGCGAAAGAGAGCAATTACGTTAGACTTTGTATATGGTTATAATTAAAGGCGTAGTGGAGGGTAGTTTCACATTACCGTACCCGGCCGTAATTAAAAGTATATAATGCCTTCGGTGAACAGACACACAGATTATTGAAAACTTTGAGCTGCAAGATTAATGTGCAGGAGTTATGGAAACGAATCGTTTTCTATAATTGATTCTGCAAGTTTCTGCAGAAGAGATTCACACGTTATTAGTAATAATGTCTTCTGAAATCTCAATAGAGAGGAGAAGAACTCCGGCAGAAAATCGAATCATTGAATGTAGAGAAAGCGGAACTCTGCTCGCAAAGAATTAGCCCTGTTGTTTGGAATGATGGAATTAATAACCCTCTCGGATCAACACGGATAAAAAATAGCCTACAAATAGAAAAGCATGTTCGCACACCTAGCCCTAGTATAAATTGACAATCGATGTGTACTGTGTCGTATTTTTCGACCTTCTTGAGATGTTTATTTATAAACGTACGTACAACGGCAATATTATTTTGCACACACCACGTCGGTATCTATTCCGACAAGTGCACGTTCAATCTCCTCCTGCTTATGCCATAAAAACCTTTGTGACAAGTGCAGTTCAAATAGTAGATAATGCTGGATACAGCTTGCGGTCGAATTTTGTCTTTAACATTAGATAGAGGAAGTTTGGTGCTGAATGCATTGCAAAATAAGTCATTCGTAAAACATATGAAAATAAATGCAGCAAAAAACCTATCATTTCTGCGTTTCATTTTATCTTTTCCTCTATTCTGTGGGCATAAATACCCGCTCCTTATCTGTTGTACAATCATACAAAATGGGTCGTCAAAAGAAAACATAGAAAAGCTTCCGCACAATTTCGATTCAATTACGAAAATCTATTTTTCTTTTCATCAATACTCATTGCGGTTTGATCCTCGCTAGTCAGTTTGTCATCATGCTCTGATGATGATCATGGAAAATCAAAATGCGTCAGTACGTGAGCCTTACGCTAGTTTTGCTATGTTGTTCGACGACTGGTCAAAAACATGGAGTTTGTGTTTACTTCAAGCTCGAAGGTGTTACCACCACCCGCGCAATCAATTAATGCTTAATACAAAATGTATTTTATTATATACTTAGGTTTTGAATTATCTATACTATGAAATGGGAAACAGTTAATGATAAAATTAAACAATAATTGATTGCGCGGGTGGTGGTAACAATTCTTTAAATTAAGTTTTCAAGCTTGAAGTAAACACCAATCCCATTCTATTTAACCAGTCGACGAACAACATTGGAAAACTACCGCCAGTTGCAGCGCACTGACGCGTTTCGACCTTCCATGATCATCATCAGAGTACGACGGCAAACTGACTAGCGAGGATGAACCCACAATGCACGTGTATGGAAAGGAAAATTATATATGCGGCGCTCACCCCTAGCTGTCTCGCATATGTTGTACTTGAACTGAAATATCGGCTGCACAATTTCTATGCCGTTACGAACATTTACTTTTGTTTTCCATAAAAACGCATTACCGTTTGTTCCTCGCTAGTCTGCTTGCCGTCGTATTCTGATGATGATCAAAGAAGGTCGACATACGTCAGTACGTGTGACTGATGGTAGTTGTTTAGCAACGTTGATCGACGACTGGTTAAATACACTTGGATTGATGTTTACTTCAAGTTAGAAAAAATTGATTCAAAGAAGTTAATGATAAAATTGTCATGCAGCGCGGTCTGCAAACAGTCAGGCGCAGACACACACACAGTGCCCTGATAAATAATGTTTGTTTTCACAATTCAAGTAGCAGTTGAAATGTTAACATTGAGACGTCCATGGTGTGTGTAAAAAAGCGATCTGCGCAATGTGCCATCTGTTCGACATTAAATCAGAGAATACATCAAGAAATAACCGAGTCTCGTCCTCATCATTCGCTATTGCACAGAAAATAGTCCAATGTAGTTTATCTAATACACAAAGCAGCTCTTCATCACATACGCGGCTTCTGAAGACCAAACATTTATATAATGAACATAACGGTTGAATTGTTTCATTTTACTCATTAACTTAGACAACAACACCAAGCACAAAAGCATTTCGACCAAGATCGGAGTCAGAGTTAAAACTATTCCGAGACTATCTCTCTACATGTATGGCTGGCCAGTGAAAATGAATTAAATACCAGAACAATACAAGTAATGTGAACTGGTTGACATCAATTTACTCAGATTAAAGTTTGGGAATATCGACCAGACATATTGATGCAAATTCAAAATTTCCATTAAAAAAGGGGCAAACGCTAATAATACAAATGTATACTTCAAAAAGCACTCAGATAAACGATTTCTTGGCCAATTCTCTCATCTGCGTTTTGACTAACACCGGCTTAATTTGCAGTTGTTTTGGTTTAAAATACAAACTAATTAAGTAAGCGAGATATTTCCTCTAGCCATATAATTTATACGTCATACCGATCTTTCACCAGATAGAGCAAAAAGCGCGCTTGCTTCATTAGTGTGTTTTTTATTAACTTGTTATGATGGATGAACTGAAGAAGGTTTCCGCCAATGACCACTGAGGTATTTTCAATAAACGAAACAAATGAAATTCAGCTTGTGTTAGTCAAAACGCTGATCGCGTAATTATGATTAATGCAGTTTCGCAAAATTTTCATTTGTTTAATCAATAATTTGGCCAATTTGTTTGTTGTTTCATTTTCCGCTAACATCGTAGGACTCAAGGGAATGCCCGATCTGTGCATCTTTGGTAAAACATGCAATCTAGCTTAATTGACTTGTCTTTGTTCGGCGCAAAATGTGTTTTCATCCACTGTCCTCCTTATGGTTCCGAATATTTTGACTTCCGGTTTCGGAAACCTTTTTCAACGGAAGGCACATCCCAAAAAATTTGACAATCGATATTCAAGTGTTTGGCAAATTTTTCATGGGATTTGCTTTCCGTTAAAAAAGGTTTTCGAAACCGGAAGTCGAAATATTCGGAATCATAAGGAGGACAATGGATGCAGACACCTTGTTGCGTCGATCAAGGACAAGGGAATTTATCTATTCCCTATCGAGCGACATGTTTATTTTAATGCAATCTAGCTGTACAAGTTCCAACGGGGCACTGTTGTTTGTACTCGGCACGTGTTGTCTTTCCTAGAAAGCATTTAGTGAGTTCCTAATTGGGATGAAATCGATCTAGTAAATGCATTGTATTTACAATCTTAGACAATGTTTAATTTATAATAGAAAAAATCCTGTTATTATAATGGTCTACATATATATATAATCCAATGGACAAGATCCGAAAAAATTATTTATGCCTTTTAAGATTTCTATTTCATATTTGCTCTGTAGATAAATCATCGAAATTTTCGTTCAAATCATGAACGAAATCACGACTATCACCTGTGAGGATATCCTTACTAACAATGTCGTCATCATCCGCGCAAATTTATGCCTCCGACCAAAAAGGAAATAATGCGATATTACTCGTAGTAAAAGGTGTATATGAAAATCCAAAAGCTCGCTCCAAAACTGTCATGTTATCGGAAGGAAAACAATAGCAGAAGGTAAAATCAGACAGACAAATAACATGCAAGTGACAAACAGCTCAAAAGTATCGCTATTTTTATAGGTGCGTGTCCACAGACCAAGTAATAGAATTATATAAAACTCATTAGTGGTCATCTTTACCAGATACTACACACAGTGCAGTCTTACGAAATCTGTACAAAACAAAGATAGAGAATTACCTGGCTCTCGTCTTACCCAAAAAGGTGTTTTCATCCATTGTCTACAATTCTATTCAGTATATTCACTCTTTCGCTTTCGGGAAAATGTTTCAAAGGGAAGCACAACGTACAAACAATTTTACAATCGTTAAGGCAACTTGCTTGTGGGATGTGCTTCCCATTGAAAAAGTCTTCCAAATTCGGATGCGGAAATATACTGAATTAAGTTGAAGACAGTGAATGCAAACATCTTATTGGGTACGATAAGGGCCAAGAAACTAATCTATTCCCTGCCGCGCAACATATTTATTTTAAAGCTATAGAATACTTTTAATAGCAAGCCAGAAAGAAAGCAAACAGTCAAAAGAAAGCAAAACGTATAAATGCGTAAGATGGATACATTAAAGTTGTAGTGTCAAATCAGAAATATACACACGTGGTCAAGACATCAAGTAAAGCATGTGCATCGGACATAAGATGTAATAGGCAAAAGCAAATACTCCAGTGAACTACCATAAAAAGTGTTTCCCATTGCATACACACATATACCCGGACACAGAAATTGCCTATGAACGCGCTATTACTCCTAAATATTCATATGTTATAATAGCAATTATCTATAATTTTAAACAATTGAACGTAACCATGGTTATAAAACTATTCAATGGAAGTCATAAGAGAAATTTTAATCAATGAAACTGAGCAGATAAATAAATGAGTAAATCACCTGATTCCACAGAGCAAATCAAAATTAAAAGTATTTAACAGATAAATTAGTTTTCGTGTCTATTTATAGGCACAGCAGAAATTGATATTATCATGATATATATATATATATATATATATATATATATATATATATATATATATATATAAATTACACTTGTCTGCCGTCATATGGCCACTGAATTATTCGAAGACAAATGGCGAAGAGAAGCAATCATCAATACGTTAATAAGGTTACGTGTCTAGTAGCCATTTCTCTTTATTTGCCTGGAGCCAAGGCATACTAGCAGGGTAAGAAATGTCAGACAGTGGTAGAATTGACTTGGGCATCTTAGGTTATTTTCAATAGAGGGATACTTGTGCCATTCTATTACTATGAAATTTCATAATATCTAGAACTGCACAGCTGGTCATGACTGTTGATTGTCAAGCTAGAAAATTCTATGGTTAGAAAATCTTAATTCTGAAATTTCATTAAATTTGTGAATAGAACAATATAGCTAGCAGCACAATTGGCATAAAAAATATCATGTGTCGATTTTGATTTTACTGTATATACTCATCTGGATGACGAAGTTATATTAAAAAATCAAAGTATTTCTCTGGTTGTCTTGTCTTTCAAACACACACACACACATATATATATATATATATATATATATATATATATATATATATATATATATAATTATTAGGGAATAGAAATACAATTAATACCAAAGTGGATAAATGTGTTTTCCTTTCTATTAAAATAAAATACTGCGTAATATTTAAAGGTAATGGATATTATATATATATATATATGTATATATATATATATATATATATATATATATATATATATATATATATAAAGAGATGTTCATTCTTAGAGAATTGAGGAGAAAATGAGAACGAAATGGTTCTTGTATCTGATAGAATTTCATTTTATCTCTGCTCACGGAAAGGTACTATGAAAACAATTAAATATTGCGTATCAAAAAAATTATTGCAAGTTTAGTGTAGCGGAAAAATGGGAAATACTGATCTGAATGGGGCAGGTAGAGAATTAGTTAATTTGTAGCAAATAGCTCCACTTAGAGCAGCAAGTGTTTGCAGTTAGAAAAACATTAATCTGCCGATCAAACGCGTACAAGTAAAATGATATTTTAGTTGCCGACAGTTATTTAATATGTCCACTGCACAACTGGTCTAACGGCCCTTTTCAAATCAGGCGGTAAAGAACCTAATTTAGCGCATAAACTCCTCTGCAAAAAGTCTCTCATGGCCGGTTTAGTGTCCTTGCCCAAATACCTTCCAGTATAGCAACTTCCGAAATATTTTCTCGTTGCTTCTGTTTTCTGTTGTTGACAGTCCGTCCACAATGATCGGTGTTTTGCATCGTGCCTGACAAGACGCGAACACCAACCACGCCAGACAAAGTCTGTAGTGTATCGTGTCTGCCAGGAGGTATGAGTTAGATGCTTCAGACGTTCATCTGCTAAACGATATTCTAAATTGGCTCTTCGTGGTTGCGACTGCCAAACACGTTGAACAGTCGAAGGAAATCGACCGGCTCTTGTTTGACACGACCGGTGGTGTAGTTCTCCATGGTGTTGTGTTCTTTGTTGCCTCAAATCTCGCGAAACGCTACGTTTTTCTATAGCGCCGTTTGAGTCTGTTCTCACATTTTCTGCTCCAATTCCAGATTGAGTCGGTGGAGATAGATTTAAAAAAGACGTAACGTGTAGTTTTGGAGTTCGTCGGTACAACTCCGACAAGCCAAACGTGTGTGCTTGTCGTGCTGTTAATGCCAACTTTTTGTTTAAGTGCAAGATAGGTAGACAAATAAATAGAAAAAGTGTAAAAAGCTCTTAGTGTTCAGTGATATTGTAAGGAAAGCACAGAATAGGCCGATAAAGGCAGACAGACAACTAATATGAAAAAGCTAACAAATAAAGAGGAGAGTTGCCTATATCAGCATGCTCGCACTAGTCAAGAATTTGGAGCTTATTCTCATCACCAAAGTAGTTTTAACCAGATGTTAAAGGCAATGAAGTCTAAGATTCGTTGTACCATTGCGAAAGAGGTTTATGCTAAAAATGATGCCTTACAACAGATTAGAAATTCACATGGCCAAAAAATCATTGAATTCGTCTGTGGCAGATTATTGTTACACCAAATCCAAGAAAATAAATAAATAGACTTGCACAAACATGCTTTTGCGTACTTGCCCACGAATACATGGCGAATGTTAGTTTTCTGAAAGTTCAATGATTCATAAGGACTCATATTTAATAGGCTTATAGCACTTCTCTTACGTTTACATTAAAAGTTTTACAAATAACGCAATTAATTAAAACTGCAATGATAATTAAATGGAAAAAAAATCGTTTCAAAGAATCAGTTAAATGCGCCATCATCCTAAAAAAGGGTATCTTTCCTGTTCTGGTTCGAAGCGTGACTTGCACAAGTAAATATATAGGAAAGCAAAAACGGATTATTGTCTTTATATATATATATATATATATATATATATATATATATATATAACAAAGGCACATTAACAAAGAACTTCATAGAAGCATTTTTAATTCTACATTTATAGAATTATATTTCAGTGTATCATGACAGTTTATTCATTTGTCATTTTGTATAGTAGTGTAATGTTCAGCTGGCAGTAATTTTGTGTTCGACGACTGGTTAAATACAATGGGATTAATTATTTCTAAGCTCACAAACTTGATTTAAAAGAATTGTACCACCAGCAGCACAAACATTTATTGCCTATATATGTATATGTGGCGAAATGCAAACAGTTAATGTTCGTGACTGAAATGAATTTGTGCAGCCGGCTGTTTTTCAGTCAAGTTCAGTCTGAGACTGCTAGACATTGAGAGCCGCATGTCTAACTTTATTTTCGTATATATTCAATGCGGTTTGATCCTCGCTGGTCAGTTTGCCGTCGTACTCTGATGATCATGGAAAGTCGAAACGCGTCCGTGCGTAGCGGAATGGCGGTAGTTTTGTTATGTTGTTCGACGACTGGTTAAATACAATGGGATTGGTGTTTACTTCAAGCTCGCAAACTTGATTTAAATAATAGTATTTAACAAATCCCGGACAATCGATATCACACAGTTCGCCATCTCATACATTTAGTACACGTATTCTGTATCATAATCGTTTAAATCAATATGATAGTCAGTAGTATTTGGTCATTCCACTAACAGGCACGTTCAATTCTAAATAGCATGTAACATGTTCAATAAAGTTTTTGCACGATATATTTGGAATCCTCATTTCTCTGGATGATTTTATACAACGCAGTGATGCAGACTAAAGTACCAATAGCAAGTAGCCTTCAGACTTATTAAGGTTCGTTCAAATTTAGAAGTTCTAATATATATATATATATATATATATATATATATATATATATATATATATATATATATATATATATATATATATATATACATGTCCATTGCCTCGAATAGCAGTTTTAATTTCTTCAACTTCTGATTAAATATAGAATAGAGACAAAAATATACATATATTCAATTGAAGAAAATATTAATAAAGTGATAATGACCATTAATTTCTGGAATGTAGAGCTGTTTACCTCGAAATAAATGGCCATTATCCACTTGTTAAATGTGTTTTTTATTCCTACTGTATATAGATATATATATCTTTGTCTCTATTCTATAATGACAAATCGGAGTTGGCAAGTTGACAATAAGCATCACCTAAACCAATGGCCATCCAAAATGAAGCTGGTATATGACAGAAAATTACGTTTAGTGGGGGGCAAGGATGGCACAGTTGTAGGTGCACAAGACGCAGAAGCAAATATGACCAGTCCGAGTCCAGACCGTTAGAAATCCTAGCAAGTATTTGAAGATATCCTAATAAGGACGAGCTCAGTCAACTTGACGAAATGTCTTTGCCATCGTAAACAATGAATAGTTTACAGCGCTATATATATATATATATATATATTTATATATATATATATATATATATATATATTTATATATATATATATATATATTTATATATATATATATATATATATATATATATATATATATATATATATGCCGACATATACACAAATATTTACTAGTCATTGCATCAATGTACAAATATGATTTATAATTACATTATGAGATAAAAATTTAACGAGGCCTGCAGTAAATAAGCGCATATATCGATCTGAAAGGTTGTTTTTTCATGTCAGGTAAACACCGCATTCGGTCTTTGTATACCGTCAAAGCTTTATAACTGACCTCCCCCAGACTGGTCACATTTCTTTGGATAACAGTAGGCAAACAAAAGGCCACGTTGACAAGCATGATACTTGTCAACACGAGTTTGATTATTTTACATTTCATGTCGGCAGAAATATGTAAACTGAGATCAGTCACGCGCACAGAAGAGCAGGGTCCGTAAGATTAGAAATCGAGCGTCGTAGGCCAACCTTTGCCTTAAAGTCTTGCTAACGCAAGAAAGGGTAATTCTTTCAAACTAATACCAGTAGCGTGCAAGACGACGCTGGTGGACAACTGAACAGAGCCCAGCGCGTGTCATGCAGGAGCAGACTAGGAGGACGGCTACGTATATTTTGATTAAAAAAAATACCTGATCAAAATTTATCGACAGAAAAGTTCGAATAAAAACAACACAAAACACTGTTTAACTTTGAAATTCGCCACGACAAGCTTACGTCACTTGAAGCCCGGACGTTAAACGTTTTGTGCTCAAAATTGTCTGTTGAATTGGCATAGCAACAAAAGGGCGTATCGTATGAGAGGGTACCAACAGTTCGTCGTGTTACTGGGCGACACTTAATCCGATTTTTCTGCCTACCATGGCAGGCACAAGCACAATGCATCGCAGCTCTGTGATTAAACGGGGGAAAATATATTTAAAACATGTTTTAACGATTCACTAAACGGGATGTTAAATCAATGGTTTAGTTTTCAGTTCATAGAAAAAAATAAAACAGACTTTAAAGACTTACAGCTTATTGTCGCACAACTATAACAAATATCCATAATATGTGTGAACTGTAAATAAAAACTAGGCTGTATTGATTTTTTGGGAATAGATGATTTAGATACAGATTTGATTCACTTACATGGTCTTTTGGCTTAGGCTGAAAAACACCATCTTTTCAAAGAACCTGGCAATTTTCTTCTTTATCAATCGAGACACGCCCTACGCGTTCGGCACGCATGCTTTAATCTCATCAAAACCTAATTAATATTAAGCGTTAATTGCGTATTAGCACAGAACTCGAGTATGCCAATAAGTTAGAATGACATTATTCAAACAACTAAACTAGACTTCCCGCGTTATGGTTGGATAAAAAACTGCATGACTTGCAAACGTTGTTAAGCATAAATCCATGAAGTTCTGCTTCGCTTTACGTCAGACCATGATGGAATTAGGTTACCTATTTCTAAAGTGACCTAAATGTTGCCTCCACGATATTTCTTAATTTAAAACATAAAATAGATGTTGCTGTCAGCAAGAGAGCTTGCGAGTAGGAAGCTATTTTAGCGGATTAAATGTTAACGGGTTTATGCCACGATTATTTTACGACTGACACGTATATGATCTACAAACGGAGATTGTACCTTACCAACGGTGTGACGGTTTTTGCTCCTTTTCGATCTATTTGCTTGCACTCGTAGTGCTAAGTCGCGGTTACAGTTTATCAAGTCTTAATCACCAACAACGAAGGAGTGCCATATTTATTTCCTTTATAGCCCCTAAATAACTTTTAATTTTATATATACGCGAATATGAAATATCAATACAGTGTGCTGGTTTAATGCTGTGCAGTACTTGTATTAGTAATATTCATTTTAACTGACTATATATATATATATATATATATATATATATATATATATATATATATATATATATATATATATATTCATCTATATAAAACGCTCCTACCATATCTTTGTCATTTCTGATTCAAAAGGATCTGAGAACGCTTAATTTAGCAACTCGCAATTCTACGAGTATTATTATAAGCCGAGCTAGCAATAATTCGGCTCATAGTGTCGAGAATCTCCATAGATGTTGTTTAAATTAAAAGTTTTTTTACCAAACTGGATTAATTGAAGTTACCTTATCTGAGTTTTACTAACGCAGTTGTCCTTTATTCTCCCAAGTTTTCTTTCTTTACCAAAATATTTCGGCTGCCTTCTTCAGTTGGTCCATCTTCACCAGTTTTAAAGAACCAAACTTGCTTCATTAAGTTGGTTGTCTAAAACTGGTGAGGATGGACCAACTGCTAAAGGCGGTGAATAAAGGCAGCCGAAATATTTTGGTAAAGAAAGAAAACTTCTGGAAAAAGAACAACTGCATTAGTCAAAACGCAGATCAGATAATCTGCATCGATTTTGCAGATATTACCGACGGAAAAATGTACCACATACTTTAGTACCTACAATGCGCACAATGGAGCTTATCATGGTCCAAAGTAAATTAGAATTTTCGCAATCACGATCAGTTAGTTTCGACGTTAGAATAAATTCATATTTTCGCGATGTTTTGCAATCCGAAACTGGGCTCAATGATATGATCAACATCCATCATATGAACAACATCTCAAAGTGAGTTACTGTTAGATTTAGAAAACGAGGCAGAATCGAAAATAGATATGTAAGTTTCCGCATTAGCCTGATTTACCTTAACCACTCTGCACGACTTAGCAGATAAGGCGACCCGTTTTATCCTGCGCGACGGCCGATACGTTTTGTATTTTTCATAGTCATATCCTTGGTTGTAGAAGAACATTAGGTCGCCCATTGCTGATTGGGATGGTTTTTATTCAGAATTTGCTTCACTTAGTTTGCCAACCAGGGCTGATGAGCGCTTTTTGGCACAGATTCCAGGGGCCAAAGTCTCCGTAATTAACCGAAACCTGCCCTTCGCGACTGACACGCTCACTCTCACCCCTTCACTGACGCGTAGTTAAATCAAACTCGAGGCTTCACATGAAATGAGATGAGGTCTGTATCAGACTAAACTCAGCCAGGTTCACGCACCAATAGCGGGTTGTCTGGCGGTCTGGCACCCGCTGGTCGTCAGGCCGAAGACTTCTATGGTTACTAGCCAGTGTTGTTTTTGATTCTTTTTAAACCTGTTTTATTCATATAGAATAGTTTGGTGATGGCGTATTCTCGTTAGTACTGTACGTGTTGCTGATCTGTTTAATTAGTAGCCAATCTTTGTGTCTAAGTGGTGTGAGTAAATCTATAATTGGGAGTTCATTGATTGTTGTTGTGACCGCGCTTTGGCATGTGTTTGTAGTGTGAAATATCTCTTCCAAAGTTGTTATCAGTGAATGCGAGGTCAGGAAAGCGTTTCCGCCTGGCTGATTGAATAGGCTTTTAATGAATCCAAATTGAATTAAAGTATTGAAAATTAAAACTGGGTAGGCAATCGTTGAAGATAAAATGTTCTATAATCAGTATATAAGTGATAAAGTTATTGTTCATTATATTCTCCAATGTACTGGAAAGAGTCGTAGCAGTCAGCATGTCTGTTAAAGGTGTACACTATATACATCCCAACAGTAAGTCAACCCAATGAAGTGAACTTTATATAAAGATAGACAGCGTTGTGGTTTGAAGTATGTATAGGGAATAAAATTAAGGTTTGATGTGGATAGATTGATGTGCCACCGCCGTAGCTAGTATTAAGGTGCAATTTGAAATTTCTTTTTCACATTCAGATGTGATGAAATTGGACTATAGCTCCGAGACAGCAATTATGCGCGGTGTTAGTTTAAAGTTTATTGCACGAAAGAAACTTAAATGTCACCGTAGAGAATTTGCATTTCTATATGGTTTTGGTAGGTTTACTAAATTGAAAATTGAGATTTTTACTCGTTTGTGTTGCCTAGACATTAAGTTTCTGCGGCGGGCGTCGACATCTTCATAAGCTTGCTTCATGTTCGTGGCTGTTTTGCAAGAATTGAAAAGTTGGTTAGCCAAGATTCAATGGACACCAAATCTAGTAGAGCAATAAACTTTTAAATGTCTAGTGGGTATACTAGACAATTAATTAAATCAATTATTAAAAGGGCAAGTCAAAAGAAACAGACATATTTTGGAAAATAAAATAAAACAGTATACTTGAACATAACATTTAAGGGATTTAAGTAGTACTTAAATGTTGAATCTTTTTGCGCAGTGCAGTCCTTCTTGTTGTGGATTTGACAGCATTTTTCTTGTGCGGGACAATTGTTAGCACTCTTAGGTCGGTAAAATCTTGAATGTTGTACATCTTCAGGTGCTCTGATTATTGGCCTTCATTGATGGGCTTTCACTTGTCCCTTCTTTTTTATACCTGCCATCAACTGATTGTCTGAAAATTACATTGTAACAAGATTTCCACACTTCTTTTTCCAAATTTTCGGGACTTATTTTCCAGTCCCATCTTCAGGGTTGACACAATACGCACAGGAATAAAACACAACTTGTGGCAAATGTGGTATCCTCATTCAAGACAGATATATTTATATTTATTTTAATTTCGGAACAGCAATTAAAAATATAGACATCATGGATAGGCGTGTATGCCAGTCCATAAGGTTTGCTTATAGTTATTCGATAAATACCACTTTACTAGAATACACATATGTATTTATAGGTGGTTGTGTGCGGGGAGGGGACAGGGATAAGTTTTTGTATACATTTGAGTATTAGAGTCTAGGTATGATGATCGGATTTTAGGAGAACAATAAATAATACTTATGGAATTAAAATAAATATAAATATATCTGTCTTGAATGAAGATACCATATTTGCTACAAGTTGTGTTTTATTCCTGTGCGTATTGTGTCAACCCTGAAGATTAAACTGGTAATTAGATGCGGAAAATTTGGAAAAAGAAGAGTGGAAAATCTTGTACCAACGTCATTTTCAGACAATCATCTGATAGAAGGCTTAAAAATGGAGGAACAAGTGAAAACCCATCAATCAAGGCCAATAATCAGAGCACCTGACAATTTACAACATTCAAGATTTAAGGGGTTTGCAGTTTTCCGAAATAGCACAAAAGAAAGTTGAGGCGACATTAACGCATAGATTTCATGCAGCTAAATTACGAGTGGTATTTAAGGCAGCATACTTGCCTCTACCAGCAATCAAGGAGAAACAGCCGTTAATTTCGACATCAAATATTATTTACCAATGCACATACGCAAGTTGTCGATCAACTTAGGTAAGCCGTTTGTCCAGACGGTTTATTACATGCGTAACAAAAACATTGCGACTTAAACGCCTGTTTTAAATCATATATAGACTAAACGTCTGCAATTGCGCCAAACCGCACATGTATGTTCTCTTGACGTAGCATTTAAGATAACTAATAAATGCAATAAGAGAAGGGAGTAAGCCACATTCGAAGCTTTATGGATAAACAAATTGCCGCTGGCTTTATGCAAGCCGAAGACGCATGTTCAGGCATTGAGCTGGAACTGGAGGTGACGAACGCAATTTATTGGTTGTTCCCTAATTTCAAACTCTCTATATGTTTACATATTTCTATTTTGTTTTGCCTTTCAATTCCTATATAAAGAGATATTCATTTGTAGATAAGTGAAAAGAATATGAGAAAGAAACGGTTCTTGTATCTGATAAAATTTCTTTTCCTTTTTGCACATAGAAAGGGTATCATGAATTTTATTAAGGTTCGCATTCCAAAAGAATCTAGCTTTTTGTGCTGAAGATAATTTGGTAGTGGTGTACTCATTTTATTATGTTAAATCTTGCTAATTTGTTAAAATAATGGTCAGTCTGAGCGTCCAAATTGTATGAGAGAATCCCTAACTGCAGGTGATTTGATTTTTGTTGTGATGGAAATTTTCTGCTCTGTCCTTAGCAGTGAACAAGACGTTAAGCTAGATTATATTATCTGCTGGGCTAAACAACATTTTGAATAAGTCCAGATTGACTTAACGCACTGAAAATATTGTTGGTAAAGTACAGGCGACTAGGTAGGTAATCTGGGAAGTTAAAACCTCCTACAATTATTCTATAGTAGAAAATGTTGTAGTTTTTTGTGTTCTCCAAAATGTTGGAAATTTCGTATCAATTAGCAAGTCTGTTGAAGATTTACAATATGTACTTCACAACAGTAAGTCAACCCTGTGAAATAAATATTTTTTAAAGATACACTCAGGGTTGTGGTTGAAAGTATGTTTAGGACAGAAGCTTAAAGCTATATTTAAATAGATTTATGTGCTATTTTCTATGCTGGTATCACTATCTGCTAGAATTAATGGACAAGTCGAAATTTCTTCTTAACGTTCATGTACTGAGATTGAACCACATTTCCGAAAAATAATTTGTATCTCTTAATTTACAGATAATTGGACGTCGAAATTTCGCACTTAGCTACAGAGTAGAGAATTTTAAGAAATCTAGGATTGGAGCTAAATTAAGAGTAATGAGTTCCTGTGGAATTTATATAATTAAACGAACATTGGCTACGCGGGCCGTGAAAACAATTACTAAAATAAGGGCTGTATTCTTGATATAAAAACCTGACCCATTAAGTACATACATTTGTTAGAATAAATTAAGAATTGTATAGTGTAGATAAAGCAATCCATCTGGTAAACCGATTTCGTACTTGTTCAGAACTCCTCACGTACCGGCCAGAATTTGCCGCGGACAGGGCTCGAACCTGGGCACTATTGCTTCGGAATCGGGTGCGCTAACCACTGAGTCACTCGATCTTTGAATTTCTTTTTTTCGATTGATTACAACTTTAGTTCCTATCAATATCTTAGTGCTTTCCCAGATTATTGTTTTCTGTATGATGACTATTTGGTATCAGGTTACCTTAATGATCTTTGTCGTGCTTTAATCATGAAATTAGAACAAGCCTTTTCTACTTCTTTCGGTTATACTGGATACGGCGTTTGAGTTGTAATTGAGATTAACTAAAAATGTCATCCGTACAGTTATTTTTTGGCTTCCGTAGTCTGCGGTATTTTTGTTATGGATGCAGATGGTTTAGACTTGGGTTTTGATGGTGGGATTTTCTTTAAGATTAATGTACGTACAGCTTGTGCATAGGTGGGCTTGGCTTTGTTGAAATAGACTTTTTTAGGATAGTGTTCCTTTTTAGTATTTATTTGAGAATTATTAAGTTATACAAATTTGGGGTTGACATGAGAGAATTACGTTGTTTCCTATGGGGTTAAAACTGGGTCTGCGGGTTAGGGATTAGTGCAATATCTCATTATGGCGATTCTAGAATACTGGATGTAGGGTTGACTCTGCTTAAAATAGTTTTGTCCCGTTGTATAATGATTTGCTCAGACTGCATTTTATTACGTAAGGATGTAAATCCTTAAATGAAATTCTGTTCACGTTACTTGTTGAAATTTATAATTTTTGGCATATAATTTACAGATTTTGAATGTAGTCTGAACATGTTGCAGAGGAAGGTAATTCCTCCAACAAAAATAAAGAACAATTTTTGATAAATTTAAACTACCACGGCTGATTGGAACGAATATCAATAAAAAAGAATATATTCGTTTAATTTCTATAACATTATTTATTTAATTCCTTTCGAGTACATATACATTTGAATAGTGCGTAATTTAAGATTCTGCATTTTTTAACTGATTTTCTCTGTTAACATGCAGTTGACATCTTATTTCTCGGTCCAATTTTACCAATTTTGATCTTCACCACATATTTCTGTTAAAAAGAGATTCTGATTTCATTTGTGCATATTGGGATCGTTCAGGAACAGGTAAATTAATTATTCTCTTTTTCGTGTCTAATCTCTTTCCAGGTTAAGCATTCGGGGTGGAGTGTTGCGCAAGAAGAACACGTTCATTCTCCCATTTCTTGATCATTTAAGACATATATTTAATTGTGATTGACAAGGAGGTTAATATGAAATTTGTAGACATGAAAGTAGTAGAAATGGATGAGAAAACTGTCCTATCAGACTCCTATGGGACTCGCATTAGCTTGTAGCACTAGAGCTTCTACAATGTGTCTGATCTGATAGTTTGGTAGAAGAGTATTGGCCAGAAGTTGTAATATGACTAGCATAAGTTTATTCTGACGATTTTTTATAAAGAGATTGTTCTTGCCTTTATGTTTGTATGAAATGTGTTCATGAAGGGAGGATAATACTAATGCGATATAATTTCATTAAGATTTACCCCATAATGTGTGAAACTTTTCTTTAAATATGCATATCTTTAGAAGCAGTGCAAACGTAATAGAAAGAAAATATACACGTACCTGATTTTGTCATTGCATTTTTGGAGAAAATTTTATGTAATAAAGTGTAAACGATATTATTTCAGTTGATTAGGAATACAAAAATGATCGATCAACCATGATAAGTATATAAAGTAAATAAAATTATATATTCCATATAGATATACAAGACTACTTATTTATTATATGATTTGAAAACGAAAAAGTGTAAAATAGCCAGGATTCAAAATAAATTTTAACGAGTAAAATAAAGAAAAATTCTGATTAAGTGCACAAAATTGAGCAACAACAGTGACAGATGTAAAACATATATAAAATGCATTTACCATTTCGTATAAATTCGCAAGAATACTTATTTATTTCATTTTAAGAATTGAAGGATTCAAAATTTAAAATATCTCCTGTTAACAAAATTTAACAGAACGCGTGCAACTTTACCTAATTAAGTTAATATTATAAATAACAAAGTAAGGTGCAAACTGTCTTTGTCTTCATTTATTTTTTCTACATCGATTTTCTTATTCAGGGTGTATTTCTATTTTTCTAGATAAGTCGGGTGAAGTGCAACAGACGGTGTGGTTCTCTTCTGTAGAATTCAGGATTTTTCGGTCGCCTGATGGTTTCCTTTCGTTTTTTTAGATTTCGTCAGATTTGTAGATTTTCTCGTGTGCATTTAACAGATTATATCGTGGGATTCTAATCCTCGCCTCAATCTAGGGAATTATTTTTACCACTTTGATCATACATCTCCACATTGTGCCTTCCCTATTTTATTATTTTATGTTACGACCATTTTTCCATCGAATTCCAACTTTCGAATCGCTATTACAATGAATCTGAAGCCGAAATTGTCAGTTTACACTTCAATCCTAACCCAAAAGCCGGCAAATCTGTCAAGCAGCCGCTAACAGCATCGAAATCATGTGACCAAACTCTCCAGCCTTCTTAGCGATGCCGCCTCGTGATCTACCGCCTCCACTTCGCAGCTACATTTATATGCAAATCTGGAAATTTACTTAATTCACTGGCGAGAGAGGTTGCTCTACGCAACCATAGTAAGTGCAGTCTATCTATCTATCTGGTCTCCGCGCTCACCATCTGATAAGGAAGTGCTGGCTTCAGATAGTCTCGCGCAGCTGAGAGAAACATTTCATCGCCTAAAGGACGTTTCTATGAACAAGCCACCTGGTTTTGTTCGCACAACACACGAAAGGCTAATCAATGACAAGTAGGAAACCCTTATGTGTCTACCTCCCTTGGTCTATACATGGAAGGACAAAATCAGGCGCAACAGCATCTAATTACAAATGGTGAGTGATAAAGCTGCAATCATTCAGCCGTTGATCACTCGTATACATACAAAGTAATTTTTCGGACCGGACCAATTCTAAGAGAAGACGCTCCACTAATGGGGGTATTCTGGTGGATGGTATGATGCCTGCCTCTGTGAAGTTTGGCCACACACTAAGAACGAATTGAAAACGATTGTCATAACAACGGGTCGTTTCATCTATATAACATCGATATTGTAGAAATACCCGAAATCTGTGATCGGATATATCTTCTCACATTGATTTCCTGTTTTAGTCTTCAGGTTGAAGTTGCGATCTTCATGGATATGACAGCTCAAAGTGTTCTACTTGTTTTCTTGCATAATTGGGTGTCACGATATGGTGTACCGGTCAGGGTTACGAGAGAGCATAGTAATTCATTTATATCCGAACTCTTTTTCATATCATTAGATGCCATGGGGACTGAAGTAAAGCACACCTGTGCATACGATCCTAGAGCTAATGGTATGATTGAAAGGCTGTACAGTGAACTGAAGGTGGTATAACGATGCACAGGATTATCTAATTGGATAAATGATTTGCCTATAGTTTGTCATGCAATCCGGAACAGGTACAGAGCACAGCTTGGAACATCCATAGCAGAGCATGTTTATGTAGAGCCATTTAGGTTAACTAGAGATCATATTGTGGGGGTATCAAATTGTCTCTATAGGGCCTCTAGCTCAGAAGATTGGTATGCAGGAGTTCTGAGGGACAAAATGAGTCGCCTAGCTTCATCTAAGACTAGAAGCTCAAAATCCAAATGCTATACAACTTCAGATTCCAAGTTGGTGTCACATGTATACACAGCCAACGAGAACAGACGAAATCGTCTGACTCATTCAATCGTATGATTGAGAAAATGCATTTATAGAAGTGAATGGCACAGATTAATGTGTTGCACTGGATCGCTGCGTTCCACAGTTCACATGGATAGAGGAGGAGACTGAGGAACACTTTTCATCAAAGTAGCAAGAGTCTGAGGCGAGATCTGACTTCATGATGTGGGAAAAAGGAGCAAGAGTCAGCTAAACGTGAAAAGGAACGGACACATAAATCCAAGACAACGGAAGAAAGAAACCAACACAATGTGAAAATAAAACCCAGCAAAATTCGAGCACGACATTGCGAAATTTGTTCTGGATGTTTTGTCAAGAAACCGAAGAAAGATGAATACGTTTATGCATGAGCATCCACATTAAACATGAGGGTGTATGTAGAGGCCGATAACTCACCATAAAAAGTAACCTGTTTTGATTTTTGGACAATTGAAGTTACCGCTCGTTTCTTAAACAAAGCTATATTATTTTAAATGTGTAATATTTCTATTGGAATTTTATTTGTCTAAAATTGTCGAAATTTTTGGTTTTACTTTTTTCAATTTATCAATTACGCTCCTGCTTTGCTCTGACACCGTCATATCTGTTTTCCTGTATTTTTATCTTTCGTAGCCAAATTTTGATAATAAAAGTTTTAATTGACCGAAAAAGATTCTACTATTTGTTTTAAATTCCTTCAAAATGCAAAAACCAAATAAGCTACCAGTAAATTTCCTCTCCCTTGTATGCACACTTCAGTCAAAATTACTTACACTTAAAGAAAATCTTCATTTATGAGAAGGAAATTTTAATAAAAATACGCAACATCATTCGATGGAAGCCTACAAAAAAGTAATATCTCCTCTTTACAAACACAGTTCCGATAAACACAAACGAAAGTACAATCTGGTTATAAACAATCTATAGAACAACCTTACTCAAGACACATTACAACTTCTGGCCAACACTATTTAGACAAACTTTGAAATCATGCACATATTCATACTGCAGTCAAAATATGGAAATAACAGGCACTTAGTAATAAATGTCAACGAGAGACCTGAAAAAATTTTTTGGATGGCCTTACATCCGTACTTAAAAAGCTGCAATCTGAAGAAGTCAATATACAACGTGATAAAAAATTTTAAGCTCTTCTGCCAACCACAACCTTTTATAACATACTTAATAATTTTCAAATAAATCCTATCAATAAAGACCCTATCCATTGTCAATCAGTCACAACAAAGTCAAAACCAAACCATGCACAAGCTACACTTACATCAATTTTTGAGCAAACCACACCGTCAAAACCCAAGCCTAAGTCATCTACACCCATAAAGTTATTACTTGCCTCAAAAATACCCAAGACAACTGTAACCAAAAAATAACCGTCCAGATGTCATCAGTAGTAAATCTAAAATCAAACTCAGTTAGAGCATCAAAATCAACCATTAAGAGTACTTTTTAAAAAATAAAACAAAGCCAAATGAGGTAGAAAGAAAGAAAACTACTGGAATAATAACTGCGTTAGTCAAAACGCAGATCAGGAAATTTCGATTAATCAGTTTTGCAAAAATTTTTTTCATTCAACAGGTAGAATGTGCTTGTTCTAATTTCCTCTACTAATAGTATTTTAAACTTTAAATCAATCTAAACTTATTAACAAAAATTTCCAGCCAACCGAATTTACCAACTAAATAAATAAGGAAAACGAATCTTTGTGGGAGTGCACTAAAATCTCGACAACAGCAGATCAATCCATTCAACTCAGCCCTCATCCAAGATCCAGTAAAATTATCTATAATTAATCTAAATGCAAGATCTCTACGGCAAAAATTAAGACACATTCGTGCAATAACCTGCAAACTAAGACCGCAAATAATTGAGGTCTCGGAAACATAATCCAACACCTCCTAACACATATGAATGTGAAATAGAAATTTCAAAATTCAAATTAATTCGAACAGATAGAGGTACCAGCACAGGAGGTGTTACTGCAATTTATCTGCATAAAACATTAAGCTTCCACCCAATACATACGGATACCACGTTTTCCAGTATCTTGAAGAACATAATAAACGATAACGTTTTCTACTAAAGAATAATTATAGGAGATTATAACTTCACCGATTATCTACCAAATAGCTAAAACTCCGCTAGCAGTAGTTTAAAATTTAAATCAATCTAGACTCATTAACTAAGATTTCCAGCCAACAAAAAAAGAGAAGTAAATCGATTTCGCATTCATTTCTGAGGACATAGTAACAGATATTACAAATAAAAATTACATGCAAACATGAAAAACATTTTATCAAACAAATCAATCCACCCCAGATACTCTCAAACAAATTAGACATTCAGACTGGCTCCTATCTACACAAATCAGCAGCAATTTAAATATAAATGAGAATACATCACTAAAACCCGTCTCCAACCCATAGAGCATGCTTCTGTCGAATCAACAACGACACTTCCACCTTTCATCATTAATCATGCGTTATCACTACTACAAAGTAGAAATAAACTAGGCCAAAAACTAGTGTATGTTCTAACTATTGTTATAAAATAAATGAAACAAAAAGACTATACAATTAAAAAATAATTAAGATATCGTACCAGAATAGAGAAAAACATATGCAAGAAACTGGACACCCGAAAAGCATTTTCTCTAGTAAAGAAGGAAATCTATAATAATAGGAAAGATAAATATGTGAATAGTTTATGCAGGTCTCTAACAATGACTTTGCCATTACCTGATCTGCATTTTGACTAATGCAGCTTTTATTATTCCAGTAGTTTTCTTTCTTTAATATATATATATATATATATATATATATATAATATTTCTTTGTCAATTTAGCAAACTCATATCTAGCAGGCCAAAGGCCGAAGAACTCGCCCTTTCACCATTACCTTGATGCGATCATCTAATTTTTTTGAAATTCAAAAATATCTCAGAAGACATAATAGTGAATGCTAGGCAACCAAAAAAATCTAAGCACAAAATGGACCCATCCGGCGTATCTGTCAGCATGATTCTTCAATCAGTAAACTCACAAGAACTGTTGGCCTAAAGCCAAAACAACATATTAATATTCGAAAACATCTCATTTGATATGCAGCAGATACATTTCAAACTGCCACCAAAAACCAACTCGTATTGAATTCAAAGTATTACGACGAATAGCTTACTTACCTGCAAACACTAAAGTTCTGGACAATATCATCTATGAACTAATTGAACTGATGTTTCTATGAAAAGATTCCCATCAACATGGTTTCACTAGAAATAGATCATACACGACAAACTGGATAATTCGGCCAGATAAAATACATTACAATGTTGTAATATTTCTCGACATCCCGAAGGCTTTTGATACGATATCCGTACACGCAATCGCTAAGCAATTTTCAAACCTAAATTTATGCACAAGCACATTAGAATTCATCTTGAAATGGCTGTCATGAATACAATCTGCCGTCACGCTAGACGGAATATCCTCTTCTATTGCCCATCAATGCTGGAGTTCCACAGGGTTCAAAATTAACATTATATTTCATTTGACCACCATGTTAACTCGGCATTTAGCCAATAGCCTTCTATTAATTACGAATTTCTTCAGTTTTAATTTTGCAGCTCAAACCTTATATACTACTCCTAAGAGTTATTTTGTTCACACAAAATTTACAATAGTACGAAAGTCGCTCAAACAAAGATTAAGCACGTGTTCAACTTCCAATTAAATGTTGAACTAATGTATTACATGCTCTCAAAGCAGAATATTATATATGATCAAATAAATCTCTTCTATTCTTATTTATATCAAGGAAGGATCTAAATTTCGTCACATCGAATGGGTTCTCTTTTTTGAAGATATTTAATATCGCAAAGGCATATTGCGGAAATTAGTGAGACAGTGAGCATTCGAACTGTATTTTAATAAATAGTTTGTAATAAATTTTATTCTGCTAAAATGGATAAGAACATTGAGTATGGGGATGTAAAGGAATTCAAAGTAGGACTTAAGAAAGTTAGCCTAAGGAAAGGTGATGAAAAGAATATGGAATATGCTTGTTATAAATTTGGCGTTCGTTCTAATACCATTGAAAATGCAAATCTGACATAAATGGGACTCGCCTATGTTAGGTTTTACTCATATTTACATAATCCTACTTCTGAATTGTACCTTGATCTTGTCATTTGCCGAGCCAGATGCTCTTTTTGACAAAAATTTACCATGTAACATTCTGACTCTTCACAAACCTTACTCTAATTTATTCTAGACTAGTCAATTGAGAACTCTCTCTAAAGGAAGAACTAACATGAAGGTGTTGAAATCATTTCGATTTCTCAACTTAAAATAGCCATATCGTTAAATAATTTAACAAACAATATTTCACTCAACCACATATCCATACCTTGAAATTGTATCTTGACCTTTTCAAATGTTGGACCATTTAGAGGCTCCAGTCCTATTAGCTGATGAGAGGTCAAGAGAAACCAAGTCCGATTCAGTGTGCCTACAGGAGGCTGATAATATCATTTTCTCATACATATCTATCAATTTCATGCATATGACTCCCTGTAAAAAAACTATCAGTGTCCTAAAATTTAATATTAGCCTCCATGTTACTCACACCTAAATATGTAATTAATAAATGATGTAACAGGCAAAGGACCGTGTACTTTTTAAGCAACACTGCACCGGAAAATGTAACCTTGGAAGAAAATAGGCGCCAAACACATAATTATTAAATTACCTGTCCCTCAACGATCCCAATATGCATAAATCAAAAGGCAAATTCATTTTAACCTGAATATATTGAGAGGATCTAAATTCGGAAAATTAAAATGACAATCGAGGTCGATGCTAAAATTCAACAGTGAAAATCACGCACGTCAGAAAAAAAGTACAGAAAACCGAACTATTCTCTATTTGTCACATATATTTCTATACTTCATGAATTCAATACCCACGACAAAGGACTCCGTCGGTTGACGTCTGCTTCCGGTCCGCAATCATCTTCGATCTTGTGAAGGCTAATTTAATTATTGGACATCAATTAACTCCTCATATAAAAATAAATCAAATTTTACTTTTGGACATTTTATGTTATCGCTGGTTTCGTAAAACAATATTGTTTTTTTTAAAAATATTGTTAAATTTTTGGAAGATCCTTTGTTCATATTGTCGGAATTTTTGACTTGTCTTGTTAAAGGATATGAGTTTTTTCTGAGTTGCTGAATTGCACAAGCTGAACACTACGTGGTTCCATCTCCGATATCTTTGTCCAACCATTTGAGCTTCATTGGCCACACTAGTTCCAATGAATCATAGACATCCAAGGTGGCTCTTAGTCTAGCAGGCAATTCTGCTAGACTTTGATACCTAGTAAATGCATTATTATTATAATTACTTCTTAATTATTGTTTACTGCAATAACTGAGTTGTGGAGGATGTTAAATCCCCCGTCTTACGTAAAATGACCTTGACTAATAAATTTTTAACCACCATAGCTGATTGTAACAACTTTATTTAAAAAGAATTTTTTCCTTTTATTTTCCAGAACATTCTTTGTTTAAATACTTGATTTTAAAATTGTGCGCTATTTTCAGTTTTTGAGTATCTCGCTCCTTGTCTGGTGTAGAGGATGTTGAATCCTCCGCCTTATATAAAATGACCTTGAATGATAAATTTAAACCACCATAGCTGATTGTAACAACTTTATTTAAAAAGAATTTTTTCTTTTTATTTTCCAGAACATTCTTTGTTTAAAGACTTGATTTTTATAATTGTGCGCTATTTTCAGTTTTTGAGTATCGTGCTTCCGAGCTGGTTGTAGATTTTCGTTTGCTGCATTTTTAACATTTCTCTCCATAATAACGATTACAACATTATCCAATAAATATCTTTCGACACTTGCCTTGTGTTCTGATATAATATAACACTAAGGAGGAGTCTTTGAACAGGTAATTTATTTATTATTGTGGGTCACGTACACATCAAAGCAGATTATTGCTGAAGATATAGCTTTCCAACTTTCACCTTCCAAACGCCTCAAGTAAGTGTCAATTTAAGTATCATAATTCTTGATCATGAATGCCGATATTAAATTAGAAGATGTATTTCATTTAGGGCAGGACCTAATGGATTTAAATCTTATTGACACAGATAACAATGTAGGCAAAACAGACTCTACTGTGAATGTTAGGACTTCTAGCGAACTGGCATCTATGGGGCTTACAAACACCAATAGGTTAGGGGCCTCAACAAAATTTGGCGACCACGCCAGTCCAAGTATATTTAGTCTACCACAGTATAAGTCAGAGAAACATGCAAGTTGGGTAGGAGATGCCCAAATGATATTTGAGGCTTATTGTATTGTGAAACCTATGGAGAAATTTGTTGCAGCATGGATGGCATTGCCTGAGAATTTCCGAAATGCTTTGGAAAATTTCAGAGACAGAACTGTGAAAGAAAAGCCGTACAACGCATTTGAGTTATTAATGGCAGAAATTCAACAGAGATATCAGCCTGGAAGAACAGCGCAAATGTGCGAATTATTACGCTTAGAAAAAATGGGACGTCAGTTACCGTCCGAATTTTATGAACGCCTTTGCACGAAAGCTTCCAGGTTGAATATATCTAGTGATGTAGTCAACTCCATTTTTACAGCTGAGTTACCAGTTAGGCTCAGAACAACAATGGAAGTGTTTGACACAATGAACATAGATTGGCCGACAAAACTCAGAGGGTTAGACGGCGTGTATAAACAGCAAGAACCACAAGTACATGCTGTAATGGCAGATTCTGTAACGATGCAGCCAGTGAGGGCAGATACCGAAAACCACCTGACCACACAAGAAAGTTTGCGTTTCTTATGTAGGGAAGTTGCTAGCTTGCGTAGTGATGTCGCACAACTTCAGAGTCAGGTCCAGTATATTAGACGCCGAAGGAGTTACTCGCGTCAACGCTTCGAAGGGCCACGCGGATGGGGTAAGGCACAGGGCGAATATGGACGCAGTGCGAAGTGCCAAGATGAAAATTATAATTACCCGCGATTAGGTGGACCCAAATGGAAAGGAAGCACAAAACCGGTTGAGAGAAATCCGTCACCGGGAAAAGGGAAAACCCCCACTAGTAGGAGCCGTAGGGGGGGTTCCATTGCAAAGGCTCCCAGATATGCCTTTAAAAGGCATACTCAAAGCAAAAGAGGCGACTAGTATAAATAGCACCCAGATAAAAGGCAAGAGAGTCCGATTCTCACTAAGAGGGGATCTTGAAAACATTGCCGGAGTGTCCAGCAACAAGTTCATTATTAAGGATGAATTATCTGGATTAGAATTTCTCATAGACACGGGTGCGGAGGTAAGCATAGTTAGGTCAGACGTGGTGGAAGCAGATTGCCCCACATTTGATTATCAACTATGGGCCGCGAATGGTAGTCCAATTGAAGTAAAAGGGATGAAAGAAATGTCTGTAAAATTAGGCCAGAAATCTTCTTTCTTCCTATGGAATTTTCTAGTAGCCGATGTCAAGGACCATATCATTGGCATGGATTTCTTGACACATTTCAAGCTGGCATTAGACCCCAAGGCTAGGACTATCACAGAAGGCGTAGGGACATCAATAAATAATGAGTCTAACGTGTCGGCAGTTAGAACAGTCCTCTTACCTCGTCCAACAGTCGCACATGACTTTGCTGATATAATCGAGAAGCACCTAGCAGTGTTTCAACCTTTTAGTGCCAAAAGAATAGGTTTGAAAATAGGAGTAGAACACCAGATAGAATTGGTAGCTCCGTTACCTTGTTCACCAAAGGCTCAACCATTGGCACAACACAAGCAACAAGTAGCTGTGTCAGAATTTCATCAATTGCGCGAAGAGGGGATTTGTAGAAGGTCAAATTCCAATTTTGCTTCCCCAATAGTGGTAGTTCCCAAACCTGAACCGGGTCAATGGAGGGTTTGTGGGAATTATCGTCTATTAAACTCAGTGACAAAGGGTGATTCTTATCCTCTCCCTAACCAGAGTACTTTGCTCCGAGATATAATGGGATATGAGGTTTATTCAACTTTAGATCTCCAGAAAGCGTACTATCAAGTACCAATGGAAGAAAGTTCGATACCACTCACCGCAGTCAGATTTCCAGGAGGGGGATCGCATGAATTTCTTCGAATGCCTTTTGGTTTGAAAAACGCCAGTCAGACATTCCAGCGTTTGGCTGAAGAAATCCTTCAGAATTGTCCATTTGCGAGAGTATATATTGATGACATAATAATTTTTAGTCGTTCACGAGACGAACATCGCACGCATTTGGAAACGGTTTTGACCAGGCTGGAACAATATGGATTAGTGGTCAAACCTAATAAGAGTAATATTGGTTGCTCTTCAGTTAAATACCTTGGTCATATACTTTCCAAAGACGGAATTAAGCCTTTGGAAGATAAGGTCCAAGCCA
Organism: Eudiplozoon nipponicum; assembly: GCA_029291075.1. Taxonomy (NCBI): domain Eukaryota; kingdom Metazoa; phylum Platyhelminthes; class Monogenea; order Mazocraeidea; family Diplozoidae; genus Eudiplozoon; species Eudiplozoon nipponicum. The sequence continues at coordinate 115,026 of JAQBSW010001132.1, forward strand.
TTAAGGACGTAACTGAACCCAGAACCGTACGCCAGTTGCGAAGGTTCTTGGGCATGATCAGCTATTATCGTCGATTCATTCCAGGTCTAGCCGGAATTCTTGGATCGTTAACAAGCCATCTCACTCTTGAAAAGAGCACGATCAAGAAGTCTTGGCCTATCATCTTGAGTCAAGAAGACCGAGAAAATTTCCAAAAGGCCAAGGATATGTTAAGTGACGTAACCACATTAGCACCTGTAGATTGGGAAAAACCTTTCGAACTAATCACTGATGCATCAGATGTTGCATTAGGAGCAGTGCTACAGCAAAGAGATCGGGACGTAGTAAAACCGATTGGGTTTTATAGCCGTAAGCTTACTGATCGAGAAAAACGTTATGATACGTTTGGCAAAGAGCTTCTAGCCGTGTATGCCGCAGTGTTACACTTCGAGCATTACTTAGATGGTCACAAGTTTAAGTTATTGACCGATCATAAGCCATTGATCAGCATACTTGGTAAGACAGCTAGGCTTAATTACTCTCGTAGAGTAAATTCCCAAATAACACGGTTAGCAGAGTTTGATTTCACTGTGTCTCATATTGCTGGTAAAGAGAATGTGGTTGCAGATGCACTAAGCCGACCGAATGAAGCTGATGTCGATACGATATTTCAAGGTCCTTTGAAAAGTTTAGAAGAATCAATGCACGATTTCGTTAGTCAAATCGAGGAAGCGCAAGGACTGGATCCCTTTACATTGGTATTGTCCAAAAGACCAGGATATGTGCGTAAGCTCATAAGTGGCAAGTGGTTGTTATGCGAAACATCTAGAAGTCAACCACGACCATATGTGCCATTGGAGTTACGGGCCAAGATTATCCAAGTATTGCATAACATGGGTCATCCATCCATTAAAGCCACCATACGATTAATCAACGACAGATACGTATGGCCACATATGTCTAAAGATATACGGGTATGGGTAAGAGCCTGTACCAAGTGTCAAACGTGTAAGGTGTGGAGACATACCAGGACCGATATAAAGAACATTGGAATACCAAATGGACGGTTCAGACACGTACACATAGACATTGTTGAGATGCCTGAAGTAAACGGAAACAAATACTTGCTGACTATGGTAGATAGATTTAGTCGTCAATTTGAAGTGGCGATTTTAAAAGACATGACAGCACAAGAAGTTTTGTTCGCGTTTCTACATAATTGGATATCGCGTTATGGTGTTCCGGAAAAGGTCACTAGTGATCGCGGTAGTCAATTTATGTCAGAGCTTTTCGTAAGATCTCTCAACGTCATGGGAATCACTATAATTCATACTAGCGCGTATAACCCACGAGCAAATGGGATGGTAGAAAGGTTACATCGTGAACTGAAAGCTGCATTAAGGTGTACTAGTGGAACAAGCTGGATACACGATCTTCCTATAGTACTACTCGCCATGCGCAACAGATATAGGGCACAATTAGGAACTTCCATTGCAGAATTAGTTTATGGAGAACCATTAAGGTTGCCTGGAGATCTTCTAATTGAAACTCCAAGTAGTCTTGATTGGGCTTCTAGTTATGTAGATTGGTTTGTAGGAGCACTTAGAGACAAGATGTGTCGTTTGGCCCCAACCAAAACTAGAAAACCTAAAACTAAATGCTATGTGTCCTCTGATTTAAAATCGGCATCGCATGTTTATATTACTAATGAGAATAGGAAAAACTGCCTAACACCATTTTACAAAGGACCATACAAGGTCAAGAGGATGACTGATAAGAATGTCATCATAGAAATAAATGGCATTGAGGATTGTGTTACGTTGGATCGCTGTATTCCCCAGTTTATCTGGATTGATGGTGTGACCGAATTAAAAGATGCGTTGAATGACCGTTCCATGGGCGAATCTGAGGTGTGCAATCCCATCTTGCAGACACATAATGAAATGCAGCAATTTGAAAAACCGTTGTCTAACTTATCAAAATCTTATTCTACTGAATCACAGCATGAAAATTATTTGTCGACACCAGATGACATTGAAGAACCAGCGAATGTTATATCGGGCGAGATGACGACGTCAGGGGCGCCAGTATGCACAAAACGATCTGGAAGAATACTACGTCAGCCGAAGAACGATGATTACATCTACTATTAGTCGTTCCTCTCTTTTTTTGAGAAGGTGGTGTGTGTAGAGGATGTTGAATCCTCCGCCTTTTATAAAATGACCTTGAATGATAAATTTAAACCACCATAGCTGATTGTAACAACTTTATTTAAAAAGAATTTTTTCTTTTTATTTTCCAGAACATTCTTTGTTTAAAGACTTGATTTTTAAAATTGTGCGCTATTTTCAGTTTTTGAGTATCGTGCTTCCGAGCTGGTTGTAGATTTTCGTTTGCTGCATTTTTAACATTTCTCTCCATAATAAACGATTACAACATTACACAATAAACATCTTTCGACACTTGCCTTGTGTTCTGATATAATAAAACACTGAGGAGGAGTCTTGGAACAGGTAATTTATTTATTATTGTGGGTCACGTACACATCAAAGCAGATTATTGCTGAAGATATAGCTTTCCAACTTTCACCTTCCAAACGCCATAAGTAAGTGTCAATTTAAGTATCATAATTCTTGATCATGAATGCCGATATTAAATTAGAAGATGTATTTCATTTAGGGCAGGACCTAATGGATTTAAATCTTATTGACACAGATAACAATGTAGGCAAAACAGACTCTACTGTGAATGTTAGGACTTCTAGCGAACTGGCATCTATGGGGCTTACAAACACCAATAGGTTAGGGGCCTCAACAAAATTTGGCGACCGCGCCAGTCCAAGTATATTTAGTCTACCACAGTATAAGTCAGAGAAACATGCAAGTTGGGTAGGAGATGCCCAAATGATATTTGAGGCTTATTGTATTGTGAACCCTATGGAGAAATTTGTTGCAGCATGGATGGCATTGCCTGAGAATTTCCGAAATGCTTTGGAAAATTTCAGAGACAGAACTGTGAAAGAAAAGCCGTACAACGCATTTGAGTTATTAATGGCAGAAATTCAACAGAGATATCAGCCTGGAAGAACAGCGCAAATGTGCGAATTATTACGCTTAGAAAAAATGGGACGTCAGTTACCGTCCGAATTTTATGAACGCCTTTGCACGAAAGCTTCCAGGTTGAATATATCTAGTGATGTAGTCAACTCCATTTTTACAGCTGAGTTACCAGTTAGGCTCAGAACAACAATGGAAGTGTTTGACACAATGAACATAGATTGGCCGACAAAACTCAGAGGGTTAGACGGCGTGTATAAACAGCAAGAACCACAAGTACATGCTGTAATGGCAGATTCTGTAACGATGCAGCCAGTCAGGGCAGATACCGAAAACCACCTGACCACACAAGAAAGTTTGCGTTTCTTATGTAGGGAAGTTGCTAGCTTGCGTAGTGATGTCGCACAACTTCAGAGTCAGGTCCAGTATATTAGACGCCGAAGGAGTCACTCGCGTCAACGCTTCGAAGGGCCACGCGGATGGGGTAAGGCACAGGGCGAATATGGACGCAGTGCGAAGTGCCAAGATGAAAATTATAATTACCCGCGATTAGGTGGACCCAAATGGAAAGGAAGCACAAAACCGGTTGAGAGAAATCCGTCACCGGGAAAAGGGAAAAACCCCCACTAGTAGGAGCCGTAGGGGGGGTTCCATTGCAAAGGCTCCCAGATATGCCTTTAAAAGGCATACTCAAAGCAAAAGAGGCGACTAGTATAAATAGCACCCAGATAAAAGGCAAAAGAGTCCGATTCTCACTAAGCGGGGATCTTGAAAACATTGCCGGAGTGTCCAGCAACAAGTTCATTATTAAGGATGAATTATCTGGATTAGAATTTCTCATAGACACGGGTGCGGAGGTAAGCATAGTTAGGTCAGACGTGGTGGAAGCAGATTGCCCCACATTTGATTATCAACTATGGGCCGCGAATGGTAGTCCAATTGAAGTAAAAGGGATGAAAGAAATGTCTGTAAAATTAGGCCAGAAATCTTCTTTCCTATGGAATTTTCTAGTAGCCGATGTCAAGGACCATATCATTGGCATGGATTTCTTGACACATTTCAAGCTGGCATTAGACCCCAAGGCTAGGACTATCACAGAAGGCGTAGGGACATCAATAAATAATGAGTCTAACGTGTCGGCAGTTAGAACAGTCCTCTTACCTCGTCCAACAGTCGCACATGACTTTGCTGATATAATCGAGAAGCACCTAGCAGTGTTTCAACCTTTTAGTGCCAAAAGAATAGGTTTGAAAATAGGAGTAGAACACCAGATAGAATTGGTAGCTCCGTTACCTTGTTCACCAAAGGCTCAACCATTGGCACAACACAAGCAACAAGTAGCTGTGTCAGAATTTCATCAATTGCGCGAAGAGGGGATTTGTAGAAGGTCAAATTCCAATTTTGCTTCCCCAATAGTGGTAGTTCCCAAACCTGAACCGGGTCAATGGAGGGTTTGTGGGAATTATCGTCTATTAAACTCAGTGACAAAGGGTGATTCTTATCCTCTCCCTAACCAGAGTACTTTGCTCCGAGATATAATGGGATATGAGGTTTATTCAACTTTAGATCTCCAGAAAGCGTACTATCAAGTACCAATGGAAGAAAGTTCGATACCACTCACCGCAGTCAGATTTCCAGGAGGGGGATCGCATGAATTTCTTCGAATGCCTTTTGGTTTGAAAAACGCCAGTCAGACATTCCAGCGTTTGGCTGAAGAAATCCTTCAGAATTGTCCATTTGCGAGAGTATATATTGATGACATAATAATTTTTAGTAGTTCACGAGACGAACATCGTACGCATTTGGAAACGGTTTTGACCAGGCTGGAACAATATGGATTAGTGGTCAAACCTAATAAGAGTAATATTGGTTGCTCTTCAGTTAAATACCTTGGTCATATACTTTCCAAAGACGGAATTAAGCCTTTGGAAGATAAGGTCCAAGCCATTAAGGACGTAACTGAACCCAGAACAGTACGCCAGTTGCGAAGGTTCTTGGGCATGATCAGCTATTATCGTCGATTCATTCCAGGTCTAGCCGGAATTCTTGGATCGTTAACAAGCCATCTCACTCTTGAAAAGAGCACGATCAAGAAGTCTTGGCCTATCATCTTGAGTCAAGAAGACCGAGAAAATTTCCAAAAGGCCAAGGATATGTTAAGTGACGTAACCACATTAGCACCTGTAGATTGGGAAAAACCTTTCGAACTAATCACTGATGCATCAGATGTTGCATTAGGAGCAGTGCTACAGCAAAGAGATCGGGACGTAGTAAAACCGATTGGGTTTTATAGCCGTAAGCTTACTGATCGAGAAAAACGGTATGATACGTTTGGCAAAGAGCTTCTAGCCGTGTATGCCGCAGTGTTACACTTCGAGCATTACTTAGATGGTCACAAGTTTAAGTTATTGACCGATCATAAGCCATTGATCAGCATACTTGGTAAGACAGCTAGGCTTAATTACTCTCGTAGAGTAAATTCCCAAATAACACGGTTAGCAGAGTTTGATTTCACTGTGTCTCATATTGCTGGTAAAGAGAATGTGGTTGCAGATGCACTAAGCCGACCGAATGAAGCTGATGTCGATACGATATTTCAAGGTCCTTTGAAAAGTTTAGAAGAATCAATGCACGATTTCGTTAGTCAAATCGAGGAAGCGCAAGGACTGGATCCCTTTACATTGGTATTGTCCAAAAGACCAGGATATGTGCGTAAGCTCATAAGTGGCAAGTGGTTGTTATGCGAAACATCTAGAAGTCAACCACGACCATATGTGCCATTGGAGTTACGGGCCAAGATTATCCAAGTATTGCATAACATGGGTCATCCATCCATTAAAGCCACCATACGATTAATCAACGACAGATACGTATGGCCACATATGTCTAAAGATATACGGGTATGGGTAAGAGCCTGTACCAAGTGTCAAACGTGTAAGGTGTGGAGACATACCAGGACCGATATAAAGAACATTGGAATACCAAATGGACGGTTCAGACACGTACACATAGACATTGTTGAGATGCCTGAAGTAAACGGAAACAAATACTTGCTGACTATGGTAGATAGATTTAGTCGTCAATTTGAAGTGGCGATTTTAAAAGACATGACAGCACAAGAAGTTTTGTTCGCGTTTCTACATAATTGGATATCGCGTTATGGTGTTCCGGAAAAGGTCACTAGTGATCGCGGTAGTCAATTTATGTCAGAGCTTTTCGTAAGATCTCTCAACGTCATGGGAATCACTATAATTCATACTAGCGCGTATAACCCACGAGCAAATGGGATGGTAGAAAGGCTACATCGTGAACTGAAAGCTGCATTAAGGTGTACTAGTGGAACAAGCTGGATACACGATCTTCCTATAGTACTACTCGCCATGCGCAACAGATATAGGGCACAATTAGGAACTTCCATTGCAGAATTAGTTTATGGAGAACCATTAAGGTTGCCTGGAGATCTTCTAATTGAAACTCCAAGTAGTCTTGATTGGGCTTCTAGTTATGTAGATTGGTTTGTAGGAGCACTTAGAGACAAGATGTGTCGTTTGGCCCCAACCAAAACTAGAAAACCTAAAACTAAATGCTATGTGTCCTCTGATTTAAAATCGGCATCGCATGTTTATATTACTAATGAGAATAGGAAGAACTGCCTAACACCATTTTACAAAGGACCATACAAGGTCAAGAGGATGACTGATAAGAATGTCATCATAGAAATAAATGGCATTGAGGATTGTGTTACGTTGGATCGCTGTATTCCCCAGTTTATCTGGATTGATGGTGTGACCGAATTAAAAGATGCGTTGAATGACCGTTCCATGGGCGAATCTGAGGTGTGCAATCCCATCTTGCAGACACATAATGAAATGCAGCAATTTGAAAAACCGTTGTCTAACTTATCAAAATCTTATTCTACTGAATCACAGCATGAAAATTATTTGTCGACACCAGATGACATTGAAGAACCAGCGAATGTTATATCGGGCGAGATGACGACGTCAGGGGCGCCAGTATGCACAAAACGATCTGGAAGAATACTACGTCAGCCGAAGAACGATGATTACATCTACTATTAGTCGTTCCTCTCTTTTTTTGAGAAGGTGGTGTGTGTAGAGGATGTTGAATCCTCCGCCTTTTATAAAATGACCTTGAATGATAAATTTAAACCACCATAGCTGATTGTAACAACTTTATTTAAAAAGAATTTTTTCTTTTTATTTTCCAGAACATTCTTTGTTTAAAGACTTGATTTTTATAATTGTGCGCTATTTTCAGTTTTTGAGTATCGTGCTTCCGAGCTGGTTGTAGATTTTCGTTTGCTGCATTTTTAACATTTCTCTCCATAATAAACGATTACAACATTGCACAATAAACATCTTTCAACACTTGCCTTGTGTTCTGATATAATATAACACTGAGGAGGAGTCTTGGAACAGGTAATTTATTTATTATTGTGGGTCACGTACACATCAAAGCAGATTATTGCTGAAGATATAGCTTTCCAACTTTCACCTTCCTAACGCCATAAGTAAGTGTCAATTTGAGTATCATAATTCTTGATCATGAATGCCGATATTAAATTAGAAGATGTATTTCATTTAGGGCAGGACCTAATGGATTTAAATCTTATTGACACAGATAACAATGTAGGCAAAACAGACTCTACTGTGAATGTTAGGACTTCTAGCGAACTGGCATCTAGGGGGCTTACTAACACCAATAGGTTGAGACCCCACAACAATTGATACCATTTGCCAAAAAAACAAGGTCATTCTAAGTTGCGACATTTCGAAACTACTTCACGCCTAGCCATCGTCCACATCGACATAATTCATCTGACAAAGGTTAAGGTTTCAGCTATCTTTTAAGTATGGCTGATAGATTTATACGAAGGCCTGTGGCATTATCTCTTGACAACATTTCTGAAGACGAAGTCAATAACGGTTTCATCTCTGCATTTATATCTCATTATAGTGTCCCCAATGAAGTCATCACAGATACATGCACTTGCTTCTCGTCGAATCTTTTTAAGAAAACCTTCCGGTTCATAGGATGTACGTCAGCATGTTTGAATTCTGCTGTGCATTACCTGTGCTTGCTCTCCCACGTCATATTGACTGTTTTCCCGTTGCTGACTTGTGGACTGGCATCATTTATGCTGGATCACCTAGTCACTGGGATTTTTTGTCACGTCAATCTTGTTGGTACTTTACTTTTACTTTACTGCGGCTGACTCCTTTTGGAGGATAAGCCGGCTCCATGTGACATTTCATGGAGTTTCTTGGGAATTTGGTACAAGTGGTGTCCCCTCACCACTCGGCTTTTTGATCGAGGACGCACCTCTAGCCTTTGCACATCCAAGCGCAGTCTGCAAGGCAGCAGTAAGTTGCATGGTTGCCGGTGGCTGTTGAGAGCTCATTCGCCATTCGGAAGTACGGGGTACTGTCCAGGAGTCCATGTAATCCTGTGGCTGTTGAACCCTTTTGTGGCGGGGAACACACGCCGAGTCATGGTGCCGTCGTCGGGCTCATGTGGTATTTTATAGGAGATCCGATTGCCGGTCGGAAATCCACCACGCCCTGGTGACACCACCGCCATAGCGGTTGACACCGTCGTACCACGTTGAGGAGGGGATGGACTTTACGACGGAATCTTGTTGGTGCACAACTATTATACCACGTTGAGGAGGGGATGGACTTTACGACGGAATCTTGTTGGTGCACAACTATTAAAACGATTCGCTCATCTATTTATTGGACCTCTATGCGTGTCAGTCACCAGATCTTCAACAAAACACAGCAACCTTCCCTCTGGTTACGACGCCACAACGAAGGAACACCAGCTAGTAAACCAGAGCCAGCCTCAATTGTCTAGGAGTACTTCTAGACATCGCTACACTACTTAACTTTCTCTCATTTGCTGGGGAATACAAATTCCGGTCTTTATAATGTCCAACAATTGTACCTGTATTTCAGCCTCTACGTCTTCTAAAGTCGCACAACATTTACTTGCAGCCGGGGCTTGTACAAATTGGCATCCACACCAGGATACTGTGAACGGTACTGTTTCAAGACTTGTTTTATATCACAAAACCTTTGACATCAATACAATAATGTGTGTTTTTTCATTTATTATCATGGGAATAAAGTAAATCGACGATAGAACATATAACCACCTTTTTTCACCCCGGTTGTGAATCTTTCTCAAGTCAAGGTCTTGTTGGTATTTTTGTTGGGAAGTAATTTTGTTTTGAGGGAAAGATTTCTTTCGTTAAAAAAAATTTCTCTCCTACATGTAGAGGCTCCTAACCTATAGGTGTCTGAAAACCTCATAGATGCTAGATCGTGTGCAGTCCTATAATTAGCAGTAGAATCTGATAAGCTTGTATTTTCATTCACATCTGCTTAATTCATACCTGCCATGTTTTGCGCTAACTTGCTAGTGTCCTCAAATTTAAGATGAGCTTCCATATCGATCGAATTTAATTATTAAATTGACACTTAATTACAAAACACCCGAACAAAGAATCTGGAAAGAAATAGACGCGAAAACAGAATTATTAAATTACCTGTTCCAGAACGTCCCCAAATGCGTGCATCAATAAAAAAATATAAGACAGTGTTAGCAGGCGTATATTGTAGAAATCGATCAGACTTGTAATAAAGAAAAATGAAACAGTTGCAACAGGCCGTGGAAGATACAACCAATCGAGGACAGTAATGCTCGAAAACTGAAAATGGCGCACAATTCAAAGTCAAGTATTTAAACAAAGAAAGTTCTGGAAAATAAATGAAAAAAATTCTTTTTAAATAAAATTCGAATCAATCAGCCAAGGTGGTTTAAATTTATCAGTTAATGTCACTTTAATTTTGACGGAGGAATTATCTTCCTCCACTTACACCACTTTCTCAAAAAAGACGGCTATTAGTAGACGTAATCATGATTCTTTGGCTGACGTTGCACTCTTCCAGAACGAGTTGTGCATAATGGCGCTCCTGAAGTCGGCATCGCGCCCTGTACGGTTGACAATGGTTTTTCCGTATCATCTGGTATTGCCAAACAGTTTTCATGTTGTGAACTGATAGAATAAGATTTTGGCTATATTAGACAACACGTCTTCTGAGTTCTGCATTTCGCCACGTGTCTGTATGATGGGATTGCACACATCAGATTCGCCCATAGAACGGTGGTCATTCAACGCATCTGTTAATTCAGTCGTATCGTCTAACCAGATAAACTGGGGAATGCAAAGATCCAATGTAACACAATCCTCAATGTCATTCATCTCTATGATGACATTCTTGTCAGTCATTCTCTTGACTTTATATAGTCCTTTGTAAAATGGTGTCAGGCAATTCTTCCTATTTTTATTAGTTACATACACATGCGAAACCGATCTTAGATCAGAGGACACATAGCACTTGGTTTTTGCTTTTCTAGTCTTGGTCGGAGCCAAACGACACATTATATCTCTTATTGCTCCTACAAACCAATCTACATAACTGGAAACCCAATCAAGACTACTTGGAGTTTCTATTAGAAGATCTCCAGGCAACCTTAATGGTTCTCCATAAACCAATTCTGCTATTGAAGTACCTAATTCTGCCCTATATCTGTTGCACATGGCGAGTAGTACTATAGGAAGATCGTGTATCCAGCTTGTTCCACTACTACACCTTAACGCAGCTTTCAGTTCACGATGCAGCCTTTCTACCATCCCATTTGCTCGTGGGTTGTACGCGCTAGTATGCAATACAGTGGTTCCCATGATGTTGATGGATCTCTCAAAAAGCTCGGACATAAATTAACTACCGCGATCACTAGTGACCGTTACCGGAAAACCATAACGCGTTATCCAATTATGTAGAAACGCGAACAAGACTTCTTGCGCTGTCATGTCTTTTAAAATCGCCACTTCGAATTGACGACTAAATCTATCTACCATAGTTAGCAAATATTTGTTACCATTAACTTCGGGCATTTCGACAATGTCTATGTGTACGTGTCGGGACCGTCCAATTGGTATCCCAATATTCTTTATCTCGGTTCTGGTATGTCTTCACACCTTACACGTTTGACACTTGGCACAGGCTCTTACCCATACCCGTATGTCTTTAGACATGTGCGGCCATACGTATCTGTCGTTGATCAATCAAATGGTGGCTTTAATGGATGGATGACCCATGTCATGCAACACTTGGATAATCTTGGCCCGTAACTCCAATGGCACATATGGTCGTGGTTGACTTCTAGACGTTTCGCATAAAAACCACTTGCCATTTATGAGCTTACAAACATATCCTGGTCTTTTGGACAAGACTAACGTAAAGGAATCCAATCCTCAGGCTTCCGCGATTTGACTAACTAAATCACGTACAGAATTATCTAAACTCTTCAACGGACCTTGAAATATCAACCCGACATCGGCTACATTCGGTATGCTATGTGCATCGGCTACCACATTCTCCTTACCAGCAATATGAGACACTGTGAAATCGATCTCTGATAACTGGGTTATTTGGGAATTTACTCTACGAGAGTAATTAAGCCTCACTATTTTACCAAGTATACTGATCAACGGCTTATGATCGGTCAATAACTTAAACTAATGACCGTCTAAGAAATGCTCGAAGTGTAGAACTGTGTCATACATTGCTAGAAGCTCTTTACCAAATGTATCCTAAAGTTTTTCTCGATCATTAAGCTTACAGCTATAAAACCCAATCGGTCTTACTATGTCCTGATCTCTTTGCTGTAGCACTGACCCTATTGCAAAATATGAGGCATCTGTGATTAGCTCGAAAGGTTTCTCCCAATCTACAGGTGCTAATGTGGTTATGTCACTTAGCATTTCCTTGGCCTTCTGGAATTTTTCTCGGTCTTCTGGACTCAAGTTTATAGGCCAAGACTTCTTGATCGTGCTCTTTTCACGAGTGAGATGGCGTGTTACCGATCCAAGAATTCCGGCTAGACCTGGAATGAATCAACGATAATAGCTGATCATACCCAAGAAACTTCGCAACTGACACACGGTTCGGGGCTCCGTTACGTCCTTTATAGCTTGGATCTTATCTTCCCAAGTTTTAATTCCGTCTTTAGAAAGTATATGATCAAGGTATTTAACTGAAGAGCAACCGATATTACTCTTATTAGGTTTGACCACTAATCTATATTGTTCCAGCCTGGTCAAAACCGTTTCCAAATGCGTACGATGTTCGTCTCGTGAGCGACTAAAAATTATTATGTCGTCTATATATACCCTCGCAAATGGACAACTCTGAAGGATATCTACAGGCAAACGCTGGAATGTCTGACTGGCATTTTTCAAACCAAAAGGCATTCGAAGAAATTCATGCGATCTCCCTCCTGTAAATCTGACTGCGGTGAGTGGTATCGAACTTTCCTCCATTGGTAACTGATAGTACGCTTTCTGGAGATCTAAAGTTGAATAAACCTCATGTCCATTATATCTCGGAGTAAAGTACTCTGGTTAGGGATAGGATAAGAATCACCCTTCGTCACTGAGTTTAATAAACGATAATTTCCACAAACTCTCCATTGACCCGGTTCAGGTTTGGGAACTACTACTATTGGGGAAGCAAAATTGGAATTTGACCTCAGCTGATAATCAAATGTGCGGAAATTTGCTGCCAACACGTCTGACCTAACTATGCTTAACTCAACACTTGTATCGATGAGAAATTCTAGTCCAGATAATTCATCTTTAATAATGAATTTGTTGCTGGATAATCGGACAATGTTTTCCAGATCTCCGCTTAGTAAGAATCTGACTCTCTTGCCCTCTGTATTGGGGCTTTTTTGTCTTGCCGTATTTTAAACTTTTGCCTTAAGTATGCCTTTTAAAGGCATACAATGGAACACCCCCTACGGCTCCTACTAGCGGGGGTTTTATCCTTTTCCCGGTAATGGATTTCTCTCTACCGGTTTAGTGCTTCCTTTTCATCGGGGTCCACCTAATCGCGCGTATATATAATTCTCACCTTGGCACTTTGCACTTCGTCCGTATTCGCAATATTCCTTACACAATCCGCATGGCCCTTCGAATCGTTGACGCGAGTGACTCCCTCGACGTCTAGTATTTCTGTCCTGGCTCTGAAGGTGCGCAATGTCCCATCGTAAACTAGCAACTTCTCTACATAAGTAACGCAAGGTTTCTTATATAGTCAGGTTGGTTTCGGCATCTGCTCTGACTGGTTGGACCATGAAAGATTCTGCTGTTACAGCATGTACATGTGGTTCCTGCTGTTTATACACACCGTCTAGCCCTCTGAGTTCTGTTGGCCAATCAATTTTCATAGTTTTAAATAATTTCAATGTGGTTCTAAGCCTAGATGTTAGCTCAGCTGTAAAAATAGAATTTACCACATCTCTGGATATATTCAACCTGGAAGCTTTTTGTGCAAAGGCGTTCGTAAAATTCGGACGGTAGTTGACGCCCCATTTTTTCGAAGCATAATAATTCGCATATTTGTTCCGATCTTCCAGGCTGATAAATCTGTTGAATTTCAGCCATTAATAGCTCAAATGCATTGTACGGTTTTTCTTCAACAGTTCTATCTCTGAAATTTTCGAAGGCACTTCGGAAATTTTAAGGCAATGCCATCCATGCTGCAACAAATTTCTCCATGTGGTTTACGATATCATAAGCGCTGAATATCATTTGGGCATCTCCGACCCAACTTGAATGTTTTTCAGATTTATACTGCGGTTGACTTAATATTCTTGGACTGGCGCGGTCGCCAAATTTTGTAGAGGCTCCTAACATATTAGTGTCTGAGAACCCCATAGATGCCAGATCGTGTGCAGTCCTATAATTAGCAGTAGAATCTGATAAGCTTGTATTTTCATTCACATCTGCTAAATTCATACCTGCCATGTCTTGCGCTAACTTGCTAGTGTCCTCAAATTTAAGATGAGCTTCCATATCTATCGAATTTAATTATTAAATTGACACTTAATGTTAGGCAATCGGAATGTAAAACCTTTGACGTTACAAAACATCCGAACAAATAATCTGGAAAGAAATAGACGCGAAAAACAGAATTATTAAATTACCTGTTCCAGAACGTCCCCAAATGCGTGTATCAATAAAAAAATAGAAGACAGTGTTAGCAGACGTATATTGTAGAAATCGATCAAATTTTAAATAAATAAAAATGAAACAATTGCAGCAGGCCGAGGAAGATACAACCAATTGAGGACAGTAATGCTCGAAAACAGAAAATGGCGCACAATTCAAAGTCAAGTATTTAAACAAAGAAAGTTCTGGAAAATAAATAAATAAATTCTTTTTAAATAAAATTCGTTTCAATCAGCCAAGGTGGTTTAAATTTATCAGTTAATGTCACTTTAATTTTGGCGGAGGAATTATCTTCCTCCACATACGTACAAAATGTGCCAAACTGTGGATTTAATCAATAAATCACGCAAAACTGTGGAAGCCGATTTTTGATTTTGTGTAATCATATTTAGTTTGTTACATCGTACAACATTACACTCGCGCACATAGATTTGGATTTTGACTTTTGGTAACAGATTTCTTCAGTGCGTCGAGGCTCATATCGTCAGATTAAACTGTGGAAGCAGATTCTGGTAAGTGCTTTGTTAATAGTTTCAATTTTGAGAGAGCAAGTCTGTTTTTATTTTTTTATTTTTTCTACATATATTTAAGTCAGTTTATGCATTTTTAATGTCCTATATGTCATTTCCAAACATAAATAGCCCGAATTCTAAGCTAGCTCTGTCTCCATTCGCCTGTCACACATTTGGTGACGCTAGGCTATCAACTTTGGATAGATGTAATTCAGATTTGAGTAAAATTCTTGAACGTATCGTCATAGAAAAGACACATGCTAATAGATCCACGGACAAACACCGCCTGTGGTGGAAGATATTTCCTACGACAAAATGAAAGTGACAATAATTGATAAATTGAGACCACCTTGGCTGATTGAAACAAATTTTATTTAAAAAGAAATTATTCGTTTATTTTACAGAATTTTCTTTGTTTAAATACTTCACTGTATATAAAATTTGAATTGTGCGCAATTTGCAGCTTTCGGTTTTCTGTACTTGACTGGTTTTAACATGCTCAGCGTGCTGCATTTATTTCATTTCCTCCATTTTACGTTTACTCGATCTCCACAATATATTCCTGCTAACACTGTCTTATATTCTTACTTACGTACATATTGGGGAAGTTCTGGAACAGGTTATTTAATAATTCTGTTTTTCACGTCTATTTCTTTCTAGATAATTTGTTCGGGTGTTTTGTAACGTGAAAGGATTCACATTCCGATTGCCTAAAATTAAGTATCAAATTAATAATTAAGTACGATTTACATGAAGGCTAATCTTAAATTTGAGGACACTAGCAAGTTAGCTCAAGACATGGGAGGTATGAATTTAACAGATATGAATGAAAGTACAAGCTTGTCAGATTATATTATACATTTAAAATCTGATTACCATCTGGCATCTTTGGGGTTCACAGACATTAATAGTTTAGGAGCCTCTACAAAATTTGACAACCGCGCCAGTCCAAGAATATTCAGTCTACCGCAATATAAATCTTAAACACACTCAAGTTGGGTCGAAAACGCCCAAATGATATTTAGCGCTTATAATATCGTAAACCCTATGGAGAAATTTGTTGCAGCATGGATGGCATTGCCTGAGAATTTCCAAAACGCCTTGGAAAATTTCAGAGATAGAACTGTGGAAGAAAAACCGTACAATGCATTTAAGTTATTAATGGCCGAAATTCAACAGAGACATCAGCCTGGAAGATTGGCACAAATGTGCGAATTATTACGCTTAGAAAAAATTGGGAGTCAACTAACATCAGAGTTTTACGAACGCCTTTGCACGAAAGCTTCTAGGTTTATTTCGATCCAGAGATGTGGTAAATTCTATTTTTACAGCTGAGCTGCCATCTAGGCTTAGAACCACATTAGAAGTATTTGATACAATGAGCATTGATTGGCCAAATAAACTCAAAGGAACCACATTTACATGCTGTAACAGCAGATTTTGTCATGGTGCAGCCAGTTAGGGCAGATACCGAAACCAACCTGACGATGCAAGAAACATTGCGTTACTTATGTAGAGAAGTTGCCAGTATACATCGAGACATTTTCCAACATCAGAGTCAGGAGAGATATACTAGACGTCGAGGGAGTCACTCGCGTCAACGCTTCAATGGACCACGCGGATGGTGTAAGGCACATTGCGAATACGGACGAATTGCAAAGTGCCAAGGTGAGAAGTGTTTATACCCGCGGTTAGGTGGACCCAGATGGAAAGGAAGCACTAAACCGGTAGAGAGAAATCCATCACCGGGAAAAGGATGAAACCCTCGCTAATAGGAGCCGTAGGGTGGTTCCAATGCAAAGGCTCCCAGATATGCCTTTAAAAGGCATATTTAGGGAAAAAGTTTAAAATGCGGCAAGACAAAATAGCACCGATACAGAGGGCAAGAGAGTCAGATTCTTACTAAGCGGAGATCTGGAAAACATTGTCGGATTATCCAGCAACAAATTCATTATTAAAGATGAATTATCTGGACTGTAATTTTTCATCGATACGGGTGCTGAGATAAGCATAGTTAGGTTAGACGTGTTGGAATCAGATTTCCCCACATTTGATTATCAACTATAGGCCGCAAACAGTAGTGCGATAGGAGTCAAAGGGACGAAAGAAATGTCGGTGACGTTAGGCCAGAAATCTTTTTTTACATGTAATTTTATCGTAACCGATGTTAAGGACCATATCATTGGGATGGATTTCTTGACAAATTTCAAACTGACATTAGATCCAACAGCTAGGACTATCGCAGAAGGCGTAGGGGTGTCAGCACATTCTGAGTGTAACACATCGGCAGTTAGAACATTTGTTTTACCCTGTTCAACGGTCGCACATGACGTGCCGATATCATTGAGAAGCACCTAGCAGTGTTTCAGCCTTTTAGTGCAAAAGGACAGGATTGAAGACAGGAGTAGAACATCAGATAGAATTGGTGGCTCCGTTTCCTTTTGCACTAAAGGCTTAACCATTGGCACAACATAAGCAAAAGGTTGCTGTGTCTGAATTTCAACAATTATGCGAGAAGGGATTTGTAAAAGGTCAAATTCCGATTTTGTTTCCCCAATAGTGGTAGTTCCCAAACTTGAACCGGGTCAATGGAGGGTTTGTGGAAATCATCGTCCATTAAACTAAGTGACGAAGGGTGATTCTTATCCTCTCCCTAACCAGAGTACTCTACTCCGAGATATAATGGGATATTAGGTTTATTCAATTTTAGATCTCCAGAAAGCTTACTATCAGATACCAATGGAGAAAAGTACGATACCAATCATCGCAGTCAGATTTCCAGGAAAGGTATCGCATGAATATCTTCGAATGCCTTTTGGTTTGAAAAATGCCAGTCAGACATTCCAGCGTTTGGATGAAGAAATCCTTCAGAAATGTCCATTTGCGAGTGTGTACATAGACGACATTATAATTTTTAGTTGCTCACGTAATGAACATCGTAAGCATTTGGAAACGGTTTTGACCAGGCTGGAACAATATGGATTAGTGGTCAAACCCAATAAGAGTAACATTGGATGCTCTCCAATTAAATATCTTGGTCATAAACTTTCCAAAGACGGAATAAAACCTTTAGAAGATAAAATCCAAGCTATTAAGGACGTAACGGAGTCCCCAACCGTGTGCCAGTTGCGAAGGTTCTTAGACATGATCAGCTATTACCGTCGATTCATTCCAGGTCTAGCCGGAATTCTAGGATCGTTGACACGCCATCTCACTCGTGAAAAGTGCACGATCAAGAAGTCTTGGACTATAATCTTGACTCTAGAAGACCGAGAAAAATCCAGAAGGCCAAGGAAATGCTAAGTAACATAACCAAACTAGCACCCGTATATTGGGAGGAACAATTCGTGCTAATCACAGATACATCAGATGTTGCAATAGGAGCAGTGCTACAGCAAAGAGATCAGAACATTGTAAGACAGATTTGGCTTTATAGCCGTAAGCTTAATGATCGAGAGAAACGTTATGATACGTTTGGTAAAGAGCTTTTAGCAGTGTATGCCGCAGTGCTAAATTTTGGGCATTACTTAGACGGTCATAAATTTAAGTTATTGACCGACCATAAGCCGTTGATCAGTATACTTGGTAAAATAGCTAGGCTTAATTACTCTTGTAGAGTAAATTCCCAAATAACCCGGTTATCTGAGTTCGATTTCACTGTGCCTCACATTGCTGGTAAAAAGAATTTGGTAGGCGATGCACTTAGCATTCAAATCGAGGAAGCCCAAGGATTGGATCCTTTTACGTTAGTCTTGTCCAAAAGACCAGAATATGTTCGTAAGCTCCTGAGTGGAAAGTGGTTTTTATGCGAAACGTCGAAGTCAACCACGACCATATGTGCCGTTGGAGTTACGGGCCAAAATTATCCAAGTATTACACGACATGGGACATTCATCCATTAAAGCCACTATTCGATTAATTAATGGCAGATACGTATGGCCGCTCATTTCTAAAGACATACGTGTATGGGCAACAGTCTGTGCCAAGTGCCAAACGTATAAGGTGTGAAGACATACCAGAACCGAGATACAGAATATTGGGTTACCAATTGGACGGTTCAGACACGTATATATAGACATTTTCGAAATGCCTGCGGTTAATTGACACAAATATTTGCTAACTATGGTAGATTGATTTCGTCGCCAATTCGAACTGGCGATTTTAAAAGATATGACAGCGCAAGAAGTCTTGTTCGTGTTTCTACGTAATTGGATATCACGTTATGGTGTTCCGGAAAAGGTCACTAGTGATCGCGATAGTCAATTTATGTCAGAGCTTTTCGAAAGATCTCTCAATATCATGGGAACAACTGTATTGCATACTAGCGCATACAATCCACGAGCAGATGGGATGGTAGAAAGGCTGAATCGTGAACTGAAAGCTGCGTTAAGGTGTAATAATGGAACAAGCTGGATATACGATCTCCCTATAGTACTACTCGCCATGCACAACAGATATAGGGCACAGTTAGGTACTTCAATAGCAGAATTGGTTTATGGGGAACTATTAAGTTTGCCTAGAGATCTTCTAATAGAAACTCCAAGCAGACTTGATTGGTTTTTAGAAGTACTTAGAGGTAATATGTGTCGTTTGGCTCCGTCCAAGACTAGAAAAGCAAAAACCAAGTGCTATATGTCCTCCTGTCTACGAACGGCTTTGCATGTGTATGTAACTAATGAAAATAGGAAGAACTGTCTGATACCATTTTACGAAGGACCATATAACGTCAAGATGATGACAGACAAAAATGTCGTCATAAAGGTAAATTACATTGAGGATTGTATTACTTTGGATCGCTGCATTCTCCAGTTTCTCTGGATTGACGATAGGACTGAATTACCAGATGAGTTGAATGACCATCGTTCCATGGACGAATCTGATGTGTGCAATCCAATCACGCAGGCACATAACAAAAAGCATAAAAATTCAGAAGACGCGTTGTCAAATATATCAAAATCTTATTCTACCGAATTACAACATGAAAACCGTCTGGCAATACCAGATGAAACAGAAGAACCAGTGACAACTGTACAGCGCGCGATGCCGATTTCAGGGGCGCTATTATGCACAACTCGTTCTGGAAGAGTACAACGTCAGCCAAAAAATGATGATTACGTCTACTATTATCCGTCTTTTTTCGAGAAGGTGGTGTATGTGGAGGAAGATATTTCCTCCGACAAAATTAATTGATAAATTTAAACCACCTTGGTTGATTGAAACAAAATATATTTTTTTTAATTATTCGTTTATTTTTTTTAGAATAGAATATCTTTATTTGGATTCAAACCACACATATTCCATCAAATAATAAAATTGGAAAATGTACAATATATATATTTAAAAAAATTATCACATCACATAAAATTGTGCAATTAGTCTCATGTAGATAAGTATATCTCACTAGTTGTACTATACAATATATCAATATCAGAAAGTTCGGTTGTAGAGAATTATAGATACATCATCAAAATAGGAACAATTAAGGTATAATTCGAGTGTAACATTATGCAAAAAATTGAGAACCATGACTAGCAATTGATTGTATGTATTGTTGACTAACATGATGATATAATGCATAACATTTCAATTTTAATAATACAAAACTAGGAAATAAAAATATCAAGAAAATCTGTTTCCGATAACTATTATCCTTGTCTTTTATTCAACCATGAGAAAGTTTTATCATAATCAAAATTAAAAATGTCAGCAGGATTGTAGACTTTTTCAAGTTCAGTAGAAAAAAAATTAAAAGACATCTTAGATAGAGGCATTTCTCTAAGCCCCTTTGGCAATTGGTTATAAATTTTGTAGATTTTCGAGAAAGAGAATAACTTGCTCGCAACATTCCAAACCAAAGGAGGAGATATTGCCAAATGTCCAGATCTAGTTCCAACTTCATGACTCTTTCTTATTGGAGTCATATAGGCACCAATCCACTGGTTCAAATGGAAAACTTTTATGCATTAGCACTTCCTCCAAAACCACAAAGATTGCAATGACACAAACTGTAATCTAGAGGCGTATATAGTGCAGGAGATCGGACTAATTTGTTTCACAACTTTTCTTTGTACAACTTCTATCCTATTGGACAAACCCTTTTTTATGAATTCCAAGTAGCGACAGCATATTCTAGTATCGGTCTAATCCATATTATATACATATTAAGTTTTATGTCATTCGATAAGATATTTCGATTTATTAACTATACAAATAGATAACCTGATTTTAACCGCGGTTTACAGACCGCCGTATGCTAATTTACATGATGATCAAACGTTTACCAATTCCTTTCATTCTATTTTCGACTGCCATGGTTATATTGTTGTGGTAGGAGATTTTAATAAGGTGCATGACTGTGAAATAATCAATCTTTTTTCTAATCATGATCTTAAGCAGATTATAAAGGAACCAACTAGAGGTTCGGAATGCTTAGATCATGTATATTTAGAAGTTGAAGCGTTGAACTCGCACAGTTATGACGTTGTAAATTACTTCAAAGAATTGGATCATAAACAAATTATTTTACAATGGAACCTTTTTAGTAGCAAAACACAGAAACCTAATTTTGAAAATGCACACGTACAATGTTCCAGAATCAACTGGAATCTTTTTAGAGAATTAAGCTTATCAATTGATTATGAATATTTTTTATCATGAACAATGATGAATTTGTTTCTTCTGCTTCATTTTTATCATCTGATATATTTAGGGCATCTACATTTACGGATGTTATACCAAAGCGAATCAATAGGAAGTTATGTAAACTAAGAATCAAACGAGATAATATAATGAAATGTAGTCTTATCAATAGTATTAAAAAAATGAGGTTAGATATGATCGATAAAGAAATTAATTCATCACTGCTGATAATCCGTCAAAGATCAGAGAGAATTATTCTGGCTAAACTGAAGAGTAATCCTAGACTAGGATACAAACTCCTCACAGACTATGGTAAATATAAGGAAAAATTAAACCTTATATTACCTGTGGGTAAAACTGATTATGAATTTCTCTGTGAATTGGATGAAGTATTTGGCAACTTGTTATGTAATCCGCAGAAGGAAAGAAATTTTATTGATCTACCGGATCCTTTGGGAGACCAGGAACCAGGACTTGTTATTGACAGTGATGAATTGATAGAATTAATGTTAAAAATAAAATCAAAAAAACAAAAAGATCACCTTGGTATATCGATTGATAACCTACTTTAATTACCTTTAAATTTTATGAATGCGCTCTGCAATTTTATAAATAGAATTTTGAAGAATGGGATATTACCAATCGATATACTAACAATAGTAGCTAAACCTTTGCCTAAAGTAAGTAAGCCAACGTGTGCCAGTGATTACAGTTTAATCTCTATTATCCCTTCGTTTTTGAAGATAATAGAACGATTGATACTTGATCATATAGAACGTATGCTGCCGGCTGATTTTGATATATGCCAACATGGCTTTACGAAAGACAGGTCGACAACTACTAATATGCTCTCTATGTGAAACATGTAATTACATTAGATGAGAAAAAGTTAGATGCATTAATTGTATTCATAGATATCTCAAAAGCTTTTAACTCTATATCTTATGATGCTTTTTTGAATGCGATTAATTTATTGAATATTGATCCGAATATTTTTAGATTACTTAGATACTATTTATATAATCGAAAAATGAGTATTCAAGTAAACGATTTGATATCTAAATCGAAAAGGGTAACAAGTGGAGTTCCACAGGGATAAAGTTTGGGGCCAATTTTATTTAAAATTGTATTTGCACATTTGGAAACTAAGATCCCTAACAGTCGAGTTTGCAAATTTGCTGATGATTTGAAAATAATCTTTCCAATTGATCCAAATAATGTCAAATTCTCCAAAAATAATGTGACATTAGATTTGTATGATTTGAGTAGATATTTGATTACACTAGGGCTGAGAATAAAAAATAAAAAGACGAGAGCTTCAAAAATATGTAACAGAACAAACTTTCATTATGTTTATTTTTATGATGCTGTGATTAATGATGTGTTTGAGATTAAACTTATGCAAGAAATAAAGGATTTAGGCATAACTATTCATTGTACGGCTTCTGCTGAGAGACATATTGAAAGGATAGTAGGCAGTGCCAAGAACAGATGAGCATTATTAAATAGAAATATTATATCGCATGAAATAAAATTTAAAATGTTTATAATATGGATTAGACCGATACTAGAATATGCTGCTGCTACTTGGAATCCCTTAACAAAGGGTTTGTCTAATAAGATAGAAGCTGTACAAAGAAAAGTTGTGAAACAAATTAGTCCTATCTCCTGCACTATATACGCCACTAGATTACAGTTTGTATCACTGCATCCTTTATGGTTTTGGAGAATGTGCTATTGCATAAAAGTTTTCCATTTGAACCAGTGGTCTGGTGCCTATATGAATCCCATAAGAAAGAGTCATGAAATTGGAACTAGATCTGGTCATTTTGCAATATCTCCACCATTGGTGGGGAATGTTGCGGGCAAGCTATTCTCTTTTTCAAAAATTTACAAAATTTACAATTAATTGCCAAAGGGGCTTAGAGAAACGCCTCCAACTAAAATGTCTTTTATATTTTTATCTACCGAACTAGAAAAAGTGTTTAATCCTGCTGATATTTTTAATTTTGATTATGATATTACTTTATCATGGTTAAATAAAAGACAGGATTAATTGTTTTTCAGCAACATAATTTCTCGAGATTCTATCTTCAAATTTGGTATTATTAAAACTGAAATATTATGCATTATATCATCTTGTTAATCAACAATGCACACAATCAATTATTAGTCATGGTTCCCTTTTTTTACAAATGTTATACTCGAATTATAACTTTAATTTTTTTTAAATTTTGATGAAGAATCTATCACTGTTTACAGCTGATCTTTTAGATGCTGATAAATTGTACAGTACAACTAATTGCACACATATATATGTGATGTGATATATTTTTATATCGTACATTTTCTAATTTTATTATTTGATGGAACATGTGTGGTTTGAATCCAAATAAAGATATTCTATTCTATTCTATTTTATTCTAGTGCCCATCTTTTCTTGGCACTGCCTACTATACTTTCAATATGTCTCTCAGCAGAAGCTGTACATTGAATATTTATGCCTAAATCCTTAATTTCTTGCATAAATTTAATCTCAAACACATCATTAATAACAGCATCATGAAAATAAACATAATGAAAGTTTGTTCTGTTACCTATTTTTAAAGCTCTCGTCTTTTTATTGTTTATTCTCAGCCCTAGTGTAATCAAATATCTACTCAAATCATACAAATCTAATGTCACATTATTTTTGGAGAATTTGACATTATTTGGATCAATTGGAAAGATTATTTTCAAATCATCAGCAAATTTGCAAACTCGACTGTTAGGGATCTTAGTTTCCAAATGTGCAAATACAATTTTAAATAAAATTGGCCCCAAACTTGATCCCTGTGGAACTCCACTTGTTACTCTTTTTGATTTAGATATCAAATCGTTTACTTGAATACTCATTCTTCGATTATATAAATAGTATCTAAGTAATCTAAAAATATTCGGATCAATATTCAATAAATTAATCGCATTCAAAATAGCATCAAAAGATATAGAGTCAAAAGCTTTTGAGATATCTATAAATACAATTAATGCATCTAACTTATTCTCATCTAATGTAATTACATGTTTCCACATAGAAAGCATATTAGTAGTTGTCGATCTATCTTTCGTAAAGCAATGTTGACATAAATCAAAATCAGCCGGCAACTTACGTTTTAAATGATCTAGTATCAATCGTTTTATTATCTTCAAAAACGAAGGGATAATAGAGATTAATCTATAATCACTGGCGCACGTTGGCTTACTTACTTTTGGCAACGGTTTAGCTACTATCATTAGTATATCGATTGGTAATTTTCCATTCTTCAAAATTCTATTTATAAAGTTGCAGAGCGCATTCGTAAAAGTTAAGGGTAATTGAAGCAGGTTATCAATCGAAATACCAAGGTGATCTTTTTGTTTTTTTAACATTAATTTTGATCAATTCATCACTGTCAAAAACAAGTCCTGGTTCCTGGTCTCCCAAAGGATCAGGTAGATCCATAAAATTTCTTTCATTTTGTGGATTACATATCAAATTGCCAAATACTTCGTCCAATTCACAGATAAATTCATACTCAGTTTTATCCACAGGTAATTTAAGCTTTAACTTTTACTTTTATTTACTGTAATCTGTGAGGAGTTTGTATCCTAGTCTAGGATTACTCTTCATTTTGGCCAAAATAATTCGTTCAGATCTTTGACGAATTATCAGCAGTGATTTTCCAGAATTTTCTTTGTTTAAATACTTTATTGTATATACACTTTGAATTACGCGCAATGTTCAGTTTTCGGTTATCTCTACGTGACTGGTTTTAACTTGCTCCGCGTGCTGCATTTATTACATTTTCTCCATTTTACGTTTACTCGATCTCCACAATATATTCCTGATAACACTGCCTTACATTCTTACTTACGTACATATTTAGGATGTTCTGGAACAGGTAATTTAATAATTCTGTTTTCACGTATATTTCTTTCCATATTATTTTTTCGGGGTTTTGCAACGTAAAAGGTTCCACATTCCGATTGCCTAAAATTAAGTATCAAATCAATAATTAAGTGCGATCGACATGGAAGGTAATCTAAAGTTTGAGGACAATAGCAAGTTAGCTCAATGCATGACAGATATGAATTTAACAGATATGATTGAAAGAACAAGCTTGTCAGTTTCTTTTATACAATTAAAGAGTGATCACGATCTGGCATCTATGGGGTTCTCGGACACTAATAGTTTAGGAGTCCCTACACGCCTAAATAAAAAAACGGAAATCGACACCACCTTGGCCATTCAGTCGATATTCTCCGATAGGTTGCTGCTTAAACACCAAGATTATTTTTATAATTGTCGAAATCGCCTGCATTGTTCGGAGAACTTACCAAAAGGATGCCTGTCTCCTTCCTTAGATAACCAAAATCAACAAAAACACAGTTTCTGTTTTTCACGTACAGGTTTTTAAACACCTACATCTGCAGTTAATGTTGACTCTTTTCGTCCACGCAGAATACGCCACATAGACAGAAAATTCAAAATGTCATTCGCAATGACGAGCATACTTGTTTGTATGACCCGGTCAAACAACCCAACGAACTTCGACATCTTCTCAATTTCAGAACTTGCAAAGAATTCATTGTAGACACAGGTGCAGCAGTATTAGTCTCCAGCAAGATGAACCATATAGTCACAGCAGGACAACCTATTGCACTCAAGAAGCGACCACTGGCCCCTGCTAATCTGAAAGCTACTCAAGAGGAATTTTCAAGTCTATTGGAAGGGAGAATCATCGGACCATCGAAAAATTTATGGGCGTTACCACTTCACGTAATCTCTAAATCGTACGGATCGTACAGAGCCTGTTGAGATTATCGCAAGTTAAATTCAGTGATCAAATCTGATGCATATTCTATTCCCAATATTAACACCTCACTTGAAAAACTCAGCGGTGGCAAGTTCTTCGCGGTGAATGACCTCAGACAAACATACCACCATATCCCAGTAGCACCAGAAGATAATTAAAGAACTGAGGTTATGACCCCATTTAGCGGTTTTGAATATCCCTTCATGCCTTTTGATCGCGAATGTGCTACACAAATATTTCAAAGATTCATGGAGAACATACTTCGCCACGACGCCGCTTACTGTATGTCATATCTTGATGACATAATGGTTTTCGATCCCAGACATAGAATCTCATGCCAAGCATCTACGAAATGTCCTCTCACGCTTATCCAACCACGGACTCAAGATCAACTGTGACAAGATGCAGATTGCAACTAAATCTGTGGATTTCCTAGGACATCGCATCACGCCACAAAGTATTCAACCTTTGCCGTCGAAGGCAAATTCATTCAGGAATATCAAATGACCAAAGACTGTAAGAGATTTGTAGAAAATTTTGGAATCCATTATCTACTATCCCAAGTTCATTTCAAGGACAACTTTATCCGTTGTGTAGGCGACTGTGGAATCGAAAAGGACTTAGCAAGAACTCCATCATTTTTTGGTTACATGAAGACGAGGAATTACTCAGTCTTACCATCAACCCGTTAGCAAATGCTACAATGCTAGCGCATCCAGATTTTAAACGACCATTTCTACTTACGAGAGATGCTTCTGAGTTTGCAATTGAAGCCACTTTCGAACAAGAGATCGAAGGACTTCGGTAGCCTATCAGTTTTTAATCGCGTACTCTCCAACCAGTAGAAAGAAGATACGACACTTTCGGTCGAGAATTCCTCGCCATCCACGACGCAGTGCGCCAATTTTTCAGCGTCATTGGCAGCAGCAGATCTGTTGTTTTCACAAATCATGCACGATTAGTTAGCGCGCTTCGAAACGCGACTTCAACTGTCGCCAAGTACCTTGTCAGGGTGGAAAAAGTAGCTGCTTGTCTGAGCGATTGTCATTTCGATATTTTTCATGTCAAGGGCGAACAAAACTTCATTGCAGACGCACTTTTCATGCCAGGCATATTGCTTCAACCACACTCGCCCTCGCCATTCACAGACAACTCCGTGACTCTCAGAGAACCTGCACTAACGCCATCTCTTCTGCGAGCAGAACAGCGCAGTGACACTCACATTGAAAGATCAGTAGCTCGTCAACTCACCAAGTTCGTTTACCGTCTCTATGAAGGCTTACCCATTGTTTACTTCACAGTTACGCAAGCCCAACAGGCCAGTTCTGCCGATCAATCTTCAGAGAAAGGTTTTCGACTCAATTCACTAAATTTCTTGCCCAGGTAGGAAGGCGTTATTCCGACTTCTTCCAGACCGTTTCTGGGGTCACAAGCGTAAGCAGAACGTTAAACTATGTCTCTCCAAGTGTGCCATTTGCCAAAAAAACAAGGTCATTCTAAGTTGCGACATTTCGAAACTACTTCACGCCTAGCCATCGTCCACATCGACATAATTCATCTGACAAAGGTTAAGGTTTCAGCTATCTTTTAAGTATGGCTGATAGATTTATACGAAGGCCTGTGGCATTACCTCTTGACAACATTTCTGAAGACGAAGTCAATAACGGTTTCATCTCTGCATTTATATCTCATTATGGTGTCCCCAATGAAGTCATCACAGATACATGCACTTGCTTCTCGTCGAATCTTTTTAAGAAAACCTTCCGGTTCATAGGATGTACGTCAGCATGTTTGAATTCTGCTGTGCATTACCTGTGCTTGCTCTCCAACGTCATATTGACTGTTTTCCCGTTGCTGACTTGTGGACTAGCATCATTTATGCTGGATCACCTAGTCACTGGGATTTTTTGTCACGTCAATCTTGTTGGTACTTTACTTTTACTTTACTGCGGCCGACTCCTTTTGGAGGATAAGCCGGCTCCATGTGACATTTCATGGAGTTTCTTGGGAATTTGGTACAAGTGGTGTCCCCTCACCACTCGGCTTTTTGATCGAGGACGCACCTCTAGCCTTTGCACATCCAAGCGCAGTCTGCAAGGCAGCAGTAAGTTGCATGGTTGCCGGTGGCTGTTGAGGGCTCATTCGCCATTCGGAAGTACGGGGTACTGTCCAGGAGTCCATGTAATCCTGTGGCTGTTGTCCCCTTTTTTTGGCGGGGAACACACGCCGAGTCATGGTGCCGTCATCGGGCTCATGTGGTATTTTATAGGAGATCCGATTGCCGGTCGGAAATCCACCACGCCCTGGTGACACCACCGCCATAGCCCCGTTAGCCCATGTACGATCGGCCATCGAGACATGGTTGACACCGTCGTACCACGTTGAGGAGGGGATGGACTTTACGACGGAATCTTGTTGGTGCACAACTATTAAAACGATTCGCTCATCTATTTATTGGACCTCTATGCGTGTCAGTCTCCACGGTGTTGCCACAGATCTTCAACAAAACACAGCAACCTTCCCTCTGGTTACGACGCCACAACGAAGGAACACCAGCTAGTAAACCAGAGCCAGCCTCAATTGTCTAGGAGTACTTCTAGACATCGCTACACTACTTAACTTTCTCTCATTTGCTGGGGAATACAAATTCCGGTCTTTATAATGTCCAACAATTGTACCTGTATTTCAGCCTCTACGTCTTCTAAAGTCGCACAACATTTACTTGCAGCCGGGGCTTGTACAAATTGGCATCCACACCAGGATACTGTGAACAGTTACAATTAGACATTTTTATATTGTAGAGCCTTTGGTACTACAGAAGGAAACCTCTGAGATGCCAGGCCCGGACAATCCATATATGCGGTGTGATCATATAATTTGGAATACCTCCATGTTAATCACAGCAAATAATACACGCAATATATATAACCTGATCTCGTTGTAACACAAATTTATTGATAAAATCAAAATAGTAATGATAAGACCAAAAAAATGTTAAAAGTTAACAGAGATCATTTTGCGTCCAGCACACAGAACAGACAACTCAAAACTCACTAATAAACAATTCTTACATTGTTAACATCGTTATTTGTTTACTAAAATAATTAAACCTTGTTTATATAAATGTCATTGCTTCGTACTACGTTTGCATAGTAACACAACGTGTAAACAGTGTTATGACAAAAGTAAGACTTTTATGTCAGAGGAAATAGCTTCCTCTACATACACCAACTTCTCAAAAAAAGAGAGTTTAATAATAGACGTAATCATAGTCCGTCGGCTGACGATGTATTCTTCCAGAACGAGTTTCAACATGTTGTTCTTGTACTTCACTAGTTTTCGCTTTCATATTGCATTGTGCTATGTTCTCAGTCTTCTTGATTGTGCTCCTCCATTTGGTACTCGATAGTACGCTCTCTGCAGATCTAAAGTTGAATAAACCTCATATCCCATTATATCTCGGAGCAAGGTACTCTGGTTAGGGAGAGGATAAGAATCACCCTTCGTCACTGAGTTTAATAGACGATAATTCCCACAAACCCTCCATTGACCCGGTTCAGGTTTGGGAACTACCACTATTGGGGAAGCAAAATTGGAATTTGACCTTCTACAAATCCCCTCTTCGCGCAATTGATGAAATTCTGACACAGCTACTTGTTGCTTGTGTTGTGCCAATGGTTGAGCCTTTGGTGAACAAGGTAACGGAGCTACCAATTCTATCTGGTGTTCTACTCCTATTTTCAAACCTATTCTTTTGGCACTAAAAGGTTGAAACACTGCTAGGTGCTTCTCGATTATATCAGCAAAGTCATGTGCGACTGTTGGACGAGGTAAGAGGACTGTTCTAACTGCCGACACGTTAGACTCATTATTTATTGATGTCCCTACGCCTTCTGTGATAGTCCTAGCCTTGGGGTCTAATGCCAGCTTGAAATGTGTCAAGAAATCCATGCCAATGATATGGTCCTTGACATCGGCTACTAGAAAATTCCATAGGAAAGAAGATTTCTGGCCTAATGTTACCGACATTTCTTTCATCCCTTTTACTTCAATCGGACTACCATTCGCGGCCCATAGTTGATAATCAAATGTGGGGCAATCTGCTTCCACCACGTCTGACCTAACTATGCTTACCTCAGCACCCGTGTCTATGAGAAATTCTAATCCAGATAATTCATCCTTAATAATGAACTTGTTGCTGGACACTCCGGCAATGTTTTCAAGATCCCCGCTTAGTGAGAATCGGACTCTCTTGCCTTTTATCTCGGTGCTATTTGTACTAGTCGCCTCTTTTGCTTTGAGTATGCCTTTTAAAGGCATTTTTGGTATATCTGGGAGCCTTTGCAATGGAACCCCCCCTACGGCTCCTACTAGCGTGGGTTTCACTAGTATTCCGGTAGCTTAGACCGGGCTACAGGAAGAGTATTTCCTTTCAATTGGGGACCACCCAACTCTGGAAACGTGCATCCCTCCTCCTGACACTTTCCAAACTCGGCGTATTTACGATGCGAAATGCACCACTCGCGTTGGCCTTGAACACCCTTACGCGATTCGCCCCTCCGATGCTTGGAAGTTGAACTTTGACTTCGAGAATTCAGCATACCTCTGTTGGAACGTCCTTTATTGTTTTTTATCCAACCAACATTCCTGCGGAAGGTACTTAATTCATTCTCTACGGTCAGGAGTTTCTCTGAGAGTTGTCTGAGTTGCTGCTCCAGGCGTGAATCTGCTATTACTGCATACACCATAGGTTCCATCTGACGAAACACTTTGTCGATCCTGGCGCGGTCGCCAAAATTTTGTAGAGGCCCTTTGGTCACTACCAGAAGAGAGCCTCTGAGATGCCAGGACCGGACAATCCATATATGCGGTGTGATCATATAATTTGGAACACCTCCATGTTAATCACAGCAAATAATACACGCAAATATATAACCTGATCTCGTTGTAACACAAATTTATTGATAAAATCAAAATAGTAATGATAAGACCAAAAAAATGTTAAAAGTTAACAGAGATCATTTTGCGTCCAGCACACAGAACAGACAACTCAAAACTCACTAATAAACAATTCTTACATTGTTAACATTGTTATTTGTTTACTAAAATAATTAAACCTTGTTTATATAAATGCTATTGCTATGTATTACGTTTGCATAGTAACACAACGTGTAAACAGTGTCCTGACAAAAGTAAGACTTTTATGTCAGAGGAAATAGCTTCCTCTACAGATAGAATCTCGAGAAGTTATGCTGATGAAAAACAATTAATCCTGTCTTTTATTTATGTGCTTTCGTGTTCTTTGTGGAACTACATTGACAAGGATTAGAATTGAAAATGGGGGAAATATAATTCTAGCACGAATTTTGAAGCATTATGTACATATTTGTATATAACTGCGTCAAAATCAGAGAAATATAAAGTTTGTCATAATGTGATTTTAAAAGTAAACAAACTAAATTTTTCATTTGTTCTACAGGATATGTTAAACATTGCTGATAAAATGAAGACAATTTCGATTTCACATTGCATTAGGTCTGTCAGTGTGCTTGAACCAAAAGTGTATTAACATAGCGATTTACATTGAATCAAATTTCAGCAATTTGCAATTTCCATCTTTCATCCATAAGAACTTGTTCTTAATTTGAAGTAACAAAGACTTATTAATGTGGGCCTGTGGCGCAACGGTAGCGCGTCTGACTCCAGATCAGAAGGTTGCGAGTTCAAATCTCGTCGGGCTCATTTTCGTATTCATTGTATTGGACTTTTTACATTATATATTGCATTCATTTCAATATGTTGACTTGACTATTTACAGATTAACAGTGAATATTCCACACCTTCTAATTATATGCTTTAATGAGTCAGTGTGCATAACGGCAATGTCCATTCGATTTTCAACAATGTAGCCTATTTGGATGTAGGCGATTATACTGTGAATAGAATAGAATAGAATATCTTTATTTGGATTCAAACTACACATGTTCCATCAAATAATAAAATTGGAAAATGTACAATATAAAAAGATATCACATCACATAAATATGTGCAATTAGTTGTACTGTACAATTTATCAGCATCAGAAATTTCTGCTGTAAAGTGTGAGAGATTCTTCATCAAAAATAGGAAAATTTAAGGTGTAATTCGAGTGTAACATTTTGCAAGAAAAAAAGGAACCATGATTAATAATTGATTGTATATATTGTTGTTTAACAAGATGATATAATGCATAACATTTCAGTTTTAATAATACAAAACTTGAGGATAGAATCTCGAGAAGTTATGCTGATGAAAAACAATTAATCCTGTCTTTTATTTATGTGCTTTCGTGTTCTTTGTGGAACTACATTGACAAGGATTAGAATTGAAAATGGGGGAAATATAATTCTAGCACGAATTTTGAAGCATTATGTACATATTTGTATATAACTGCGTCAAAATCAGAGAAATATAAAGTTTGTCATAATGTGATTTTAAAAGTAAACAAACTAAATTTTTCATTTGTTCTACAGGATATGTTAAACATTGCTGATAAAATGAAGACAATTTCGATTTCACATTGCATTAGGTCTGTCAGTGTGCTTGAACCAAAAGTGTATTAACATAGCGATTTACATTGAATCAAATTTCAGCAATTTGCAATTTCCATCTTTCATCCATAAGAACTTGTTCTTAATTTGAAGTAACAAAGACTTATTAATGTGGGCCTGTGGCGCAACGGTAGCGCGTCTGACTCCAGATCAGAAGGTTGCGAGTTCAAATCTCGTCGGGCTCATTTTCGTATTCATTGTATTGGACTTTTTACATTATATATTGCATTCATTTCAATATGTTGACTTGACTATTTACAGATTAACAGTGAATATTCCACACCTTCTAATTATATGCTTTAATGAGTCAGTGTGCATAACGGCAATGTCCATTCGATTTTCAACAATGTAGCCTATTTGGATGTAGGCGATTATACTGTGAATAGAATAGAATAGAATATCTTTATTTGGATTCAAACTACACATGTTCCATCAAATAATAAAATTGGAAAATGTACAATATAAAAAGATATCACATCACATAAATATGTGCAATTAGTTGTACTGTACAATTTATCAGCATCAGAAATTTCTGCTGTAAAGTGTGAGAGAT